>JAAGNO010012229.1:13690-38215 GCA_033439905.1 Ceryle rudis
GCCGCTTGGTGGCTTCCAGCCGTGCCGATGGGCTGGCTCCGGCACACCCTTGCTGACGCCGCGTGGCACCTTCGCTAGCCCTGGAGAGCGGTACCTGCAAAAGGTCTGCAGGCTGTAAGCCTCAAGCTGTGTTACAGAGACCACAGCTCTTCATCTGAGCCCAATCTGCTCTAAGATCTCGGCCTTGATTTCATTCCCAGTGATGTCAGATGAGAGAGGGAGAAGCCGAATATTGGCCAAGGGGTGAAGGAAGCAATGGGCAGAGCCCTGTTAGAGAGCTGAACTTCCACAGCCTGCGTTAAGGCTCAGCTAAGACAGGCGGTGCTCCAACCCCACCAGTCTGCGGTGGGAAAACAGCCACGTTCTCACAGACAAAACCACGCAGCCCAACCTTGGCAGAAGGATTTTTCCCTTCTGACTTTTTGGGTGGGAGACTTTTACTACCTGTTTTGCCCGCTAGGAGATGGGTATTCCTCCTGAGCTCCCCACCCTTTGTCAGGCACGGAGGTGACAGGGATGCCAGCAGCCAAACCAGATGCAGCTAAAAGCCCAGAGTTTTTTTTTTCCCCAGGACCCTGGGTGCTCTGGGAATTGAGTGTGGTAAGTTCACCCTTGACGTGCCCGATCTTAGCTCAGCAGTTTTCATCAGGGCAGTAACCAACCTCCCCAGCAAATCCCCGAGTCTGCTTTCTTTTTGTCCTCCAAGGATAGCCTTGCTAGCAGGAAGTTTCCTTTATTTTTCTCCTTTAATATAAAAAATAAGTATTCTTTTCCCCTTTTCTAAACCAGTAACTACTTTAGGAGGGCAGGGGGATTATAAAGCACTGGCTGATACTCCAGGGGCAGATGACTTCCAGGATGCCACTCCATGCACCCTGGCTCCTCTTTTCTCTCCCATACAAACTGTAAATGTTACCAGCCACAGGAAAATCAATTGAGTCTTCTCATCCTGTTTTGTAGGACAGAAAAAAATGGAGAAAAAAGGTTTCCCTCTGCTCCTCTGTCAGTTTAATATTCTGGTCCTGTTTGTCCTGGGCAAGTCTACATTGATGAAGTTTTAAGTTTCAGTGTCTCGGGGGGAAGATCTCGTCTTCTAGGCTATTTTCATTTGGACAAGGATGGTCCCATCACGCAGTTCTGAGCACGCTGGAGCTGAATAAACCACGAAACAACCACTTTTCTCTTTTTTTTTTTTTTTTCCTTCTAGCAGAAACCTTCCTTCCCGTGCCTGACTTCAAGAAAAAAAAAAGCAAGCAGTAAAAGATGAAACAAGGGGGTCTCCATCTGCTTGACCTTGGCAGAGCAACCGCAGGAGCACCTTGTCAAGGGGTCTGGCCCAGCCCAGGGAAGATGCCCCAGCAAGGGTTTTGCCCAGGAGCTGTGTCCCATCTCGGGGCAAGGGGATCTCCCTCCTCCTGCCTCTCCCCAGGGTTGTTTGGTGCAGGCCAACATGAGCTAAGCCCATGACTACTGCTTTAGTGGGCCACACTGCCCTCCCCATAAGCAATGACAAGCCTCTCCTCGAGGGTGAAACTTGTTTTAACCTCAAGGCCAGTCCCACGGAGGCCACGGAGCAGGAAACAGCGAGCCTGAGCCTTGTTCCTCACCTGGAAGTGCAGATGAGTCACCAGCACACAGAAACACAGTCTGGAAGAGAAGACTCTGGAAGAGTCTTGCAGCCCTGCAACTTCTCCTTTCAACAGGCGACATCTCGCCCAAGTGAGGGGCTCTGCCTGAGGTCACCAGGCAGAGAGCCGGCACCAACAGTCAGCAGAACAAACCATCCGGGCAGCTCTCGGCCTCCCAGCGGCGTGTGAAGCACGTGGGCGAGAGCGAGGGAAACAGTTTGCTTTGGGGAATACAAAAGTGCAAAACTCAGGACACCTTTTTTTTTTGGGTTTTTTTTTTTTTTTTGTAAAAACTTACATAAGTTTATTGAACTGATCCAAACCAATTACCTATTTGGCCTGAATTCCACTGCTAAGTCTGCGAGCAAACCAAAGGCAAATTCTGTGAGCGGGAAGTATATTCCCTTTGAGAGAAACCAGAATAAAAAACGAGGTGGACTTACAGTTCTTCCTTTTTCTTTAAAATTACATATGGATGCATGATTAATAGGGAGCAAGAATAGACCTTCATGGTTAAATTATATTTGAAGTTTCCAGTAACTGCAGAAAAGCAATCACAGAGGCAAAGGCCCGAGATGGCTACAGCCCCTCTAACGTTGCTCTGGGGAAGGCGTCTCTCCGCTGCCTATGGAAGTGCCACATTCAAATGAGGGAGGCACAGCTGCCAGGAATACATATTTCAGCCCCTGGGCTGCTTTCAGCACCTCGTTTGCATTTCTCAAATCCTCGCACGAACAGAACCTACAGAATCTCATTTACAAGCAAAACCGGCGAGCAACGGAGGCAGAGCCGCCACGTCGCCTTCTGCAGATGACAGACCTGAGTGGGCGAGAGCAAACCGAGAGCCTCTCCCCAGCAGCAGTTCCCCCGAGCTGCTCCAAGCCACCGCAGGCCGCACCGTCATCTGCCTCCGGGATGTACGCAACTCCCAGTAAAAGGGGTTACAAATCCCACCCGGGGCGCAGAGGAGTCACCACCCCGTGCGTATTCATAGCACCGCCCGTTAAGGGACCCGCCTGAAACATCTGGTCAAAACGTGGATACTCAAGAGGAACATGCCCAAAAACACAACGGCACAGCATCTGACCCCGAGACGCAGAGCCGTGCGACGCTTTGGTATATAGCTGTCACCCAGCTCCTTCCGAACCAGGTGCTTTGCCCACTGCGTAGACTGCCCGCGGCAGACTTCTATGCATGAACAACAGAACAGTTCTTGCCTAAAGTAGCCCTCGGATAGGAGGACACAAGAGCTAGAGACGCCTGCAACTCCGTTCTCTCCAAGGAACATGACAGAACCAGGGACCTCTTGCAGAAGCGGGTGCGTGCCAACAGCAGTGGGACAGCCTCTCGGGAACACCGCGTTGGCCGAAACCAAACTGCCCGCCCTCTCACGACCCTCCCGGATTCTCAGCACCCGCTGGTGGCCCCAAACCCCATCTGTCCCCTGTTAAGCAGTAACACGGCACACGTACAAGACCCTTTCCCAGCAGGTCTTACAAAAGGAAAGTCAGTCAACTCGGGGTATTTTACCACGTTGGTCACGCACCATTTGGCCCTACTTTTCAAAGTCAATCATCTGGACGCATAAACTGTCCCCAGGCTTTGGACGTGACACTCTCTCCTTGGGAAGCCAACCAAGATACTTGGTTTCCACCCCGTGAGTGCTCTGCTAGCTGCGCAGAGGGTGAGTGGCTTGAGAACGTCCTCCAGAAGCAACCTTCCCCCGATGAAGTAGAAAGGCTGTGATACTCATATCATGACTTCTGCTGACCCAAACAGACCAGGGGAGCGGGTCTGGGTGTTGGCACCACACCCCTGGCAGCTGCGTGGGATGCAGTAGGTGTATGCCAGGGGTTTTTTTTTTCCATCTTCCACCAGTTCCCACCAGGTCCACCGTAAATAAAAGCGTGATTCACTGGCAGTTCTGAGCCGGCGCGGCGACAGCACCGTTCCCTTCGCAGGCGGGCTAACCTTTTGCGGCTGAACATTAAAAGCACATTCTTGGGTCTTCTCTACATCCCATCCGATTCTTTAATGGTCTTTGTTTATTTCCTTCTCCGAAACCAAAACATTTAATTGTGCTGAGGAAGCTGGTCAATAGTTACAGCATCTCATTAACACCAGTTACAATGCTATAAATATTCCACGTAGGCAATTACTGCTCTATAGAATTAGGTCAAGAGCTACTTTTGCATCCCCTTTGGTCGCTTCCCTCCGACACTGGAGCGACTGAGGGGTATCCTACTTAAACTGGACTTCAAGGGGAGAAATAGGCTTCTAATATTAAACAACCATATCTTCATAAAACTTTGCTTTATAACAAAATATCTTATTAAACACACCTTTTCCTATGCGTATGTACGGAAATATCATACAGAAGTGTTGGCTTAAGAGTTCTGCTAGAAGACAGCAAACGCCGTTCTCTGCCCAAATGGAAAATACATCTTCAGTAAAGCTCTAGCTTATAAAAGCATCATCTTATGTTACACTGCTGCTATCTCCCTGCTCTCTTGTTTTACGGGTACCACGGCTCCGTGCCGCAGCCTCTACACTACCTAGGGCCAGTCTTGCTCCATTTCCTATTGCTCCTCCCAAGGGGGCCACGAGATTGACATTTTTGGCAGGGGGATGAGGCACAAATTGTTAATTTGTCTTAAATCCGTTTGTAATCATTACTCTGGATGTGGAATTACTCCCCTCCAAGCAGTCCCCACACCCTGAACCTGAAGACTATAATACTTTATCCCCTTCTTGTCCTACCCCATGATCTAGGTAAAATATGAAGAGAAATACACAACTCCAAGAATATAAAAGGAGCTTGGTGATGTGGACAAAAGCATCACGGGAAAGAAAGTGCGCGTGGGGATAAGGGAGGATTTCAAAATTAAGGTCAGAAGTTCGTGTGTAACTGAAGCCCTCACTGCACAGCTTCCCCAACTTTGATGCAGCTGCTTGTAACTAAGTCATCTGAAAAGTCTTCAACTTGTCAGGAGGACAAAGGAACGAGGGAGAACACAAGAAAGCGAGACAAGGGAGGTAAAGGAAGGAGGATTTCATCACACGAGAAAGGGAATCTGCTCTGCAGTAGAAAACGGGGGCTAACTTAAGCAGCAGCACATGATGCCTACAAGGTGCGTGTGGGGGGAAAACAATACAGCTAGTGAAAACCTGCTTTACAATACACGTGAGTCTAAGCTGCTTTTTACTCAGCTTCTAGAAACTGATCCGAGCCAACACGTTCTCCTAGTTGGGACCCTCAGCGGGGACCCCCCCCCAGCCAGGAGCCCCTTGGGGAAAGTGCTAGGTCTCACCTCTGGTGCAACAGCAACAAACACCAACTCCACTCTTACACTCTCCCAGGAGAGCAGTTCTAGCCATTCCACTTCTAGCACCAACTGGTACAAGGTTAAGTGCATACTGGAGGATCAATTCAGCATCACGGGGGTGAATCGCTGCCAATGAGGGCAGCTCTTCAACCCCTTTTTGACCTAAAAAGCCCTTCCAACGCAGCGCCCATCCACTGCCTTCCAAACCTCACTCTGCAACGCACATGGCAAGGGTCCCTTTGCCTCCGGGCTGCCAGTGCCACGGGCTGCAGACACTGGGTGAGATGGGTACAGAAATCTAAACCCCGAAAAGCAGAATAGGACAGCGTGGATAGAGAGCGTGTGTTCTGAAAAGAAACGGTTTCTTTCTAATAAGGTCTCTTTCTTTCCCCCGTTTTGTGCACTCAATAAAAACCAACCCAGCGGAGTCAAGTGAATGCACTAAGTACCTGAGCTCTGAATCAAGCAGAACACTGTTTTGGATCTTTCCAGTGAACTCGAGTGCAACAAAAGGTTGAAACAGCATCCAGCTGCAAAAAACCAGTTCAGTAAGCTCAAGCTGCAGACGGATCGCTAGGCCAAAGGGTGCTCTGGTGGACCCAAACCCCCCAAAATATAGAAAAAATTAAAAAAAAAAAAAAAAAAAAAAAGGTCAAATTCTACACCGAGCTCTCTTCTCCCTTATGGACCCTAGCATTCATTCTTTAGCTTGAGCAACTGACCACTCATGCCGAGTCACGAGTATACCGGAGCATCGAAGAAAACAACAAGGTATTGCACACACTGAAACACACGCACTGAAGTCAATTGTCACCTCAAGGTCACCTGCAGTGGATGGTGGGCATGGTTCTCAGATCAGGGCACTTCCTCCGGGCTAAGAAATCACCTGCTACAGAAACATAACCAAACCTCAACCAACCGACCGAAATAAAAACCTTGCAAAACTCCTTAATGCATGTGTGTGGGTGTGTGGGGCGAGCGCGTGCACGTGCGTGCACTCACAAGGTCAAAAGAGGCTATTTCATTCTGGGCTCCACGTAAATTTTATCCCCATCCCGAATGCCGTATGAATGCAGTGCTCGCGAGCTGTATTTCATCTCCTCGGGACCAAAAGGAGCTTCCTGGTCCAAGTAGAAGAGCAGCATGTTGCTTGTTGACAGCTGCACGACAGTTTTTAAGTGCTTCTTCAATTCTGCCACAGTCTGATCGAGACGGATCGACATCTCCTCCACCTTGTCCTGGAAGTGAACCTCCACCTTCACGCTGCTCTGCGGCCGAAGATCCACGACCGCCAAGGGCTCCAGCTTCCCGTACTTAGTAACCAGCTCGTGATACCTGTAAAAAAATCAAACAAGTCCAGAGTTGGAGCAGAGTGGCTCCTGCAAGCTGATGCCCGTTTCACAACTCGGTTTCTGCTTCACTTGATGGTACTAACCCCACTTTAGCTGCCACTTTATCTGAGATTGCAAAGCATACACGAACATCTGCACAGAGAGGACAGTGACCAGATGAGAAGAGGGTAAGCACAGATTCCAAGGTGCAATTCATCTACAGACCAGAACTCTTTGGCGAGAGCTAAAAGAAGTTCCACCTCAACATGAGGAAAAACTTCCCTGTGAGACTAACAGAGCCTGGACCAGGCTGCCCAGAGAGCTTGTGGAGTCTCCTGCTCTGGAGACTTTCAAGACCCATCTGGATCTGTTCCTGTGTGGCCTGTCCTGGGTGATCCTGCTCTGGCAGGGGGGTTGGACTCGATGATCTCAAGGTCCCTTCCAACCCCCGCCATTCTATGATTCTATGAAAACCAAAACCTAGACAGCGATGAGCTGTCCTCATCCTCCATGAGAGAGCCTAGCTGGCATATGGCTCTTCCGAAACACCTCACAGTTTAAGCAGCACTTCACTCAAGGTGAGAAGGATGGATGAGACTCTCATGAGTAAAGAGTATTGCCAAGCCAGCATTCAAAGCCCCTAAGTGCATGGCTCTCTTCATACAAGTCTACTGCCCAACAACGACGAAAGGAAAACCCTGTCTTTCTTCTCCACTCGCTGCCAAATCTCTTACACTTAGGGGAGCTGAATGTTCCTCACGTGAGACAACATTCTCCCTGATTCAGGTCTGATGACCCATGAAGACATCCACGAGGAATAAACCTGATGGTACGAGTCCTGTATTCCCCACCACCAGCATGACACCTCCTAGAGCACACAACTGAGCAGTGAAGCTCTCTACTGGGCACCTACAGTTTGAGAAGCCTCAGCTGTCACTGTGGCTGCAGTGTGGTTTGGAAGAAAGGGAGGACACTACGCTCACAAGACTCTACGCCTCCCGCTCCAGTGAAAACGCTTTGCTGAAGAGTTCCAGAGCCAACCAGTGCTCACGTAAAGCACGCAGTCCTCAGTCTAGACTGACAGTATCTGTGGCTTCACATCCTGGCTGCTTTCCAGACATTGCTGCTCTTTTCCAAGAGGACATCTGGGTCCCAAATGCTACAGTCCACTGAGCTTGGGATCACCAAGACCACCAAATCAAGGTGAGCTGCTGCACAATTTGGAAACTGACAACAAACAAGGGACTTCTCGTCAACTGAGTCTTCACACTTACTCTAAAATAACATGGGAATTTCACTCGCAGAGCCACACACTCCACCATCAAGTTCTCCTTGGAGTCAAGTTCTCCGACCGTCCTTCACAGGGTCCAGCTCAGGGAGCCACCCCCTTGCAGTGGAAAGCCCATCTCGCCCTCTCGCCGCCTTCAGCAGGTACCGCTCCGATTGGGCAAGGCTGCATCTCCCCTGCCAGGCTGGGAAAGAGGCGGAACGGCCACACAAAACACAATGGGATTGAACTGACAAAGACCAAGAGCTGCCGAGAAAAGGTAACGTTTCAGAGGCCCTCCGCTACGCGCCGTACAGAAAGGTCTTTTTGTTCCCGATCCGAGACGGAGCTGAATGCGATCGGTGCTGTGCCACGGCCCCTGTCGAGAGATGATGGGACCTGGCAGGCCGGGTGGCCCCAGGGAGTCCTGCTGAAGGCAGGAATGCTCCTGGAGAACAGCAGACCCTCTGTCTGCCGGGAAATGAGGTAAGGGCCGCAGCACACTAGGATTTCCCCAGTCTCACGGACAAAATGAACATTCACCAGCTCAGAGCGCCCACGGGCGGGCTGGTGCCCTGCTCTCCCCGTCACCTGGGTGACGGGATCAGGCCTATTTATTTGGAAGGGCCATTAGTGCTGAGGGGAGACAACGCACTCGCTGTGTTTTACCCACTGGGCTTCAGCCCGCAGTAAGAGCCAGCGCTGGCTAACGTGCCTCCGACGCCGAGGATTTCTTTGCGGCACAGTTTCCACTGCAGACCAACAACAATTTCTTGCACGCTGACCAGAAAAGTACTGCCACTGTTCATGCACTAAGGGAAACCACAGTGAACAGGGCTGGCAGTGGGAAGAGGATAAAAAGAGAGACAAAACTCAAGCAAGCTGAGAGAGACAAGTACCATGAGCGGGCTAAGGTTACCCAAACGCGTGCTGTAAATATGCGCAGGGCCAGGCACTGCTGTCTCAGACTCTCTCGTGTTGAGGAAAGGCAGAACAAGCTTTGCAGCCAGCTCCTCCTATGCCAGCTGTAGCCTGCAAGGAAAGTTAGGAGGCTGAACAACTGGCTTCCCTTCAGATCCATCAGGATGAAGGCACACTGCTCATATGGTTCTTCTGTACCCTGATAATATGCACCCTGGAGACTTCTGTAATCACCCCTCGCAGCCTGGCAGACTCTGGCTACCAGAGCAGAGGATGCTGAAGAGCTGAGCCTGGCTAGAAGTGTCTCTGATTCTCTGCAGATAAACAGCAGACCAGACAAGTAAAGGAGTCATGAAAAACCCCCAGATACAAAGACGTCACTCAAGAAGACAGGCAATATCGCACTGTACACTCGGCACTCCTCGCTAACCCACGGCACCCAGAGAGAGAAATGATTCTGTCCATATCCTTCCCTTTCTGAGCCAGTCGAGCTGCAGCCCACACCGACGTGTGGGGCGAGCAGGAGGGTTTGCCAGGACCAAGCGTGCCGGTCGCTCAGCCCAGCCCATGCCACACCTCGAGTGCCTCGAGGGGGGCTTTCTGTGCCCAAGTGTCTCTTCTCCCTCCACTTGAGGCAGCGCTGCAGTGCAGATGCTGTGCCCCAGCAACAGCGTGTGTCCTGCTGAGATTCTAATTACAAACCACCTTTGGAGAGACCACAACAGATTTAGGAGCAAAAAAAGAGGAAGCTTTAGCACCAAACACACACAGAATCCCTCTGCAGAGAATGGCAGGGTCCCTTCCTTCCAGGGCTGCTGCATACGGGGTCAGGAACCGACACCGGGCCCTCAGCACTAGGAACACTCTCAGCCATCTGCAGCCTCGATAGAAAATAGCCTGCAGTGGCTCAAAACTCCTCCAGAACAGAACAACCCCAGACAGCAGCTGCACAAGTCTCTTGAAATGCTGCACAGATGAAGGGATCCAGACAAAGAGCCCATTGACCACGAAAAGGGCAGCAGCAGTGCTTAAAGGTTAAGAAATCAGAGGGGAGGCAATTCTCCTACATCTTACCAGTACAGGACCGAGCCAGCACGCTGGTCAAGATCAGTCTCTTTTTTCAGTGGGGGAGATATTAGTAATTTCTTACAAGGGCTCCCACTTGGGAACTTGGGAACTACACGGGGGTACGCAGCCCCTTCCCAAAGTCCACATCCTAACAGTAGCCTTGTGAGGGTCTAAAGCTACACCCACCCCACCGTGTCCTCCTCAACAATACCCGTGTCCTGGATGTGTCACCACAATACCCAGAGATGCAAGTGCGTCAGGAAAAGATTCAGAGCCTGCCAGCTATTGATTTACCTTCCCTCTTGTGTGCAAACCCTTCCTCCTGAGCTGAGGGCAGCACAGTCCTTCCACCGGGATCAAGGGGATACGCACACTTGAGCTCCCCTCCCAGTCCACAGCGGAGCACACCGGTTGCAGTGCAAGGGCCTGCCCTGCCTTCTCCTGGCTGGTTTTGCAGGTCAGCCCCAGCCCTGCTCACCTAAGGGCAGGGCTCTGCTGCAGCTGCTGGGCTCAGCTGCCCTGCTACTCTCCCCTCCTCGAGCCACAGACGCAGAGACGTGGAACAGCTTTTGGAGAAATGAAATGCTATGGAAAACAATCCGTTTGGGGAGCAGCACCGTGAGCCCGCAGTCACCATCTCCCCTTCCCCTCCCCTGCATTCTCCGCCCCTGCAGCTATCCCTTCCAATATTTCTTTCATTTTTTTCCACTTCAGGGGCTTCTAAAATGACAAGCCAGGACTTGTCCTCAGAAAAAGGCACAAGAGAGATCACCAGCTGTCCCTGACTACGTTAGTACCCTTTGCCTCGGAGCTGACCCCGGTACACCTTTAACAAATACCGTAATTACTGGACCTGTTACTATTCATACAAAGCACCGTGCCCTTGCTCCCCACCCCAGCCCTCCCACGCCCTTGCGGTGCCAGCAGGTCACAGACGCAGTGCTTTTGAAAAACAAGAGACATCTGACCTAACAGTGAAGCTGGAGGAAATGCTGACCAGCCAACGTAAACACCGACCAGATTCCTTCCACACCTCTGTCCTCTGTACTGGGCCACACCTTTGACCTTCTCTACCCTTTTGTTTTGCTTCTCCCTACCCCTGTCTGTCTCCCTGGACACACATACTCTCTTGTCCTACCCCCTTTCTGTAAAGAAAAGGTCATCAAGTTTTGTTGTCTGAAAAGCGCAGGAGGGTTCTAGGGCAAGAGGCACATAAATGCAGCAGCTCGATGCTCCATCATCCTTCCTCAGCCCATTAAGAACCAGTAAGTAGATGCTGGCACAGAAAAGATACCAACTGAACAGCATCTGTCAAAGTTCATTAGTTTACCAAGATGAACAGATCATTGGGCATACTTTTTTGGCAATGAAAAGCCATCAGACTTGCGATTTGCAGGCCTGAAAGTGAGGGGACAGTTTCCCATCTCCAGTCACATCCCACACACCAGATGGTCAAGAGAATTAAGATGTCCCGGCCTGGCACCAGAGAGCACGATCTGTACTGGCTTTTGGGGACTCCCCAACACAGGCAGACTATGAAGCTAGCCGTCAGGGAGGCCGTCGGGGAGGCCGGGAAGCAATGAAGACCACGAACTGAACAGTCATGTTGTTTAATGGCACTTGACGCGGACACTTTAAGACCAAGTTTGACTCCGCAGTGATTCTACAAGTCATCAGACAACACTCTAATATAACGACAATAGCTGGAACAGATTGAGGAAGGCAAGACAGGAGGAAGGCGAGGGACGTTTTCTTCACAGAACAGCTAGCCCAGATTTCCCACGGAACGTCATCTGTTCGGTCACCTTTCCCTTTGCCTCGCCACCCTCCTGCCCCCGCTCTCCGTTCCACGACAGAGTTTGTACCTGAATGGGACCTCCTCCTCCGGGAACTCCATGTAATAGCGGATGAAGAACCGCTCCGAGTCCTCTCGCTCCCCATCGGCGACGATGCTTCCGTTGAGCTTGACGATAGACGGCAACCTGCGTGCGGACGCCGAGAAATGCCGTCAGAGAGAAAAGAAAACCAAGCAGGGTGACCAGGAAGAGAGTGGCCGTCAGAAGCTACGCGCCGCAACGTTAACACCGGGAGATTCCTGCCAGGTCGCTTATACCTCGGTCCTCTCCGGAGAGAGGGGGCAAGTTCCGTGCGGTTTCTTCCAGGCACATTCAAAACGAAGCGTTTAGTTTTGTGTGCACAGGCATCTGTGAGACTCAAAGATTTCTCTTTGAAGTAGAGACACTGGACTTCACACTTCCTCTACTCCCACTTTCCCGCGCAACAAAAAAACCAGCTCGAGTTTTTCTGAGTGGTGAATTCATACAAACCCCCATCTCCTAACAACCTCTTCCTCCCGATTCCCACCCCTGGCCGCTCACTGCCGCGTAACGCCCCTGCTGAGCAGCACAAACAAGCAACAGACCTTGCTATTAGCAGCTTCCTGCGTTCCTCGGTGGTGTAGGACTGCAGCAAAGGGATTCCTAGCAGCTTCACTTCCTCGAGCTTGGGAAAAGAATTTAACTTGTCGATGTCTTCCCAGCAATGCAGACCTGCTTGGAAGAAAAGATTTGCTAAAACAAACACAGATAACACATCATGTATCCAAGATAATCAGACACAGCAAAGAACATCCGTGACAGGCGAGCGTCAGCTGCTGTTTCTTTGAGAAGTTGGCTTTTTTTGCAATGCATGATGAGCAAAATCTCCTTTGTCTGCTTACGAGACACCATCGTTTACGTTCTCTCATGCTGTTCTCTAAGTCTAGAGGGGTGATGTCCGCGGCTGATTAGGGAGCTTATTTTTTTAGGGACCATTCAGTGTTTGGCCCTCACTGCCAAGGACGGACTAGCATCAGTTATGAGGGCTCTAGCTATGAAGGGATGCTGCCTCCAGGAGTATTGAAGTCTTCAGGACTTCTGCCATTCTAGGAGTCACTAAATAGCCATCAAATGGCTTTACCTCACACGCATCACCACCTTGGGTCCCGTTTCCACTCACGACCCAGTGGTAAAACAAGTCCCAGAAGCCACTCGGCCACTGAATGTAAAAGTCTTCAATGCAATTTCAGCCCCCTCAAAACCTGATGTTTGGGATAACAAGGCAAGGAGGGAGGGCAAAATGAAAAAGCTGAGTACCGAGCAACACTACAGCCCTGATTATGTGGCAAGATCAACACTATTGCCTTCACTGCCCTTTGCTGTGGCTGTGGCAATGTTTGTCACGATGCTTTTCCAATGACTGTTCCAGGAGCTTACACTGGCAACGTGAGTTACACAACTGGTTTCTCCAAACAACATTCAACAGCTTCGCCCACACAGGACAGAAAATGTGAAAAAACCTCCACCAAACCACAGAAAAAAGCAGCAGTTCGAATGAAATCGGGGGTCTCATTTGAGATAAGTCTGTCAAGAAATGCCCAGTTCAAGCCCAAACTCTGTGTCACAAGCACAACTCAGAAGAAGGGGTTCTTTTCAGGGCAGAAACAAAACTCCTGTAAGTATCACGGTGCTGCGTGTGAGGCTGGCAGAGAGAGTCCCCTTTCCTCACAGCACCTGAAACCCCTGTGCCAAGGTCACCGATGCCTAAAGCCATCCCTGACCCCGTGGTGCTGTAACTTCACTAAAACCCATTATCTTTAGCTCATCTCTGACCTCCACTAAGCTAAAAGAGCCTACAAAAGGAGGCATCACTTTAAAATCTTCACGTGACAGAATTCTGGAGTGCAGCAGACTTGCTTAAATAAATAAATAAATAAAAATTTAACACGCTCCTTGGGATTTCCATTTGATTTTCAGCTCCCACTATATCAGAATGCAAGACAGAATCCAGAGTTCTTAAATACCTGGCATCAAAATTGCAAAACTACTTACCAAAGGAGCACTTGCTCCTCGGTGAGACAGTGCTGTCAAATCCAGCTTAACAGGCTTTTCTTCCTCTAGTTAGCTTTAAGCTTTTATTAGAGGGATTCCTTGATGCTTACATTGCAGAGCACGTTAACAAAATACCTTCTACCTTGGCTAACACTTAACTATCACTTGCACAGCATATAAAGCTCTAAAGAACAAAGGATGATGATGAATTAAATACTCCTGCAGAAGAACCTCTGGCATCTGCATCATCTCACAAACACTTCGCAGCCCTGCCGAGCCGCCACGCAGCTCCCTCTCTGCGAGCACCGGGTGCCCTTCCCCATACACCAAATGCTTATTCTCCTTCTGGAGCGCTGGCTGAAAATTCCCTGGGGATGAAGTGTCAAAGCAGCCTTGAGCAGAACTTGTGGTGAGCTTCTAATAACCGATGACAGAGGTTCTAATAACGCAGATGACAGAGGGCTTTTGCTGGTGAGCGTTCAGCCCTTACGTGCCGCACAGCTACTACACATACGCTTGTTTTACCCATGATAAAACAGGGATTAAAAGGCAAATGAGATTCTTTCATCCCCTCCACTGCCAGACATTTATTTATCCTTCTCCAGCCAGAAGCACCTGAGGCAGGGACAGGAAACAGAGGGAAACTACTACAGTAGAAAACCTTTACCAGCTCATTGCCAGTCTATGCAACTCTAACTCATCTTTTAGATAACAACTAACTACCAAAAGCAGCAGGTAAAGCCCAGAGAGACAGGCAAGTTGTTGATTTGTTGCCCGTTTTCCTCTCCTAATGCTACAATCTTCAGGTCAGCAACCACCCCGAGGCCAAAGTTTCAAAGGGCGCAAAGCAAGCGTGTTTTTCACCCACTCAGGAGGAGAGACTCCGATCAACCGCTGTCACTTAGGCAGAGAACAAAAAGCCTCCGAGAAGCGTTGTCCTTCCAGGCTCTCACCTGACTTGTGCAAATTGATGGACCTCAGATTGGGGAACAGCCTCGCTAGGGAATCTTCTGACTCTTCGATGGTTGTGAGGTTGTTGTTAGCCAGAATAAGTGTGTCCAGGGATGGAAACATAATTCCCAATTTTCGAATTTCAGTCCAGTCTTGAAGATTATTGTCAGTTATGTGGAGTAATTTGAGAGACTGACAGCAAACCGGAGAACAAGACACTGTTTCATAGTCGTTAAGGCACAGGAAGAGCTCCTCCAAGCTGAACAAGGGAAGAGAGATCATATCATCACCTCATACCTGGAGATAGCTACCCGCTCGGGTACAGGGACATGCACACGCCATTTTAACACGACTTTCTCTCTCAGCTCTTATGTGATTTGAAACTTTGATGCGGGGAAGACTTTGAGCTCTCCAAATGGAGCGCTTCGATTATGTCTCTGCTCCCATCCGTAAACTCCCGCCACAGATTCTAAGTGTTCCCCCAGCCTCCCAGTATTAACTGTGTGACAGATGGCTCGGGGTGGTGTTCCCCATTTGTGCCCAACAAGCCACCAACCCAACTCCAGTGGTGACTGGTACCCGCTCTCAGTGCTCACCACTTAATTTAACAAGGTGTTTTTATACAACACAGATGGCACTTTTTGCCCCGCGTCATTGGTTCTGCCGAAGCTTCCCATTAACAAAAGAACAGGTCTCCCTAAGTTTTCAGACAACTCAGCTAGGCCTCCCAATGCCAGGGAAGTGCTCATCAGCCACACGGGATGCACTGCTGTCCTCATCAAAGCCACACAAAGAGGGACCTGCTATCAAAATGAAGCCACCGAGGACATTCCCGGAAGCAGAATGCCACGGCCAAGGTGGACAGTGGCCAAG
This sequence comes from Ceryle rudis, assembly GCA_033439905.1. Classification (NCBI taxonomy): domain Eukaryota; kingdom Metazoa; phylum Chordata; class Aves; order Coraciiformes; family Cerylidae; genus Ceryle; species Ceryle rudis. The sequence goes on from JAAGNO010012229.1 coordinate 28,925, forward strand.
CCACAGAAATGAACACTTCTGCAAAGAAAAGCACGATGAAATATTACTTGACAAGTGGCCAGGCTCTCAGACTTGCATCCCATTCAAGAGCTACAGGTATGCACCGTGCCATTCAGCCTGCAGTGACTCAGGCGGAAGCCCGTCATTGCCTACGTTGTTAGGGAGATGATCCATCCTTGGTATTCAGGTTTGGGGTAAGAAGTCCCAAGCTTTGCATTACCACACAAGTTCAGCTTTGGAGACTGTGTAAAGTATTCGCTTGGCCAGTTCCCAAACTCCCAAAGGAAAGAAAAAAAAAAGAAAAAATCCCTTTTCACTGCCACTCATGTTTGCATCCTCACACCCCTCACCCCTCGATGTGAGGAGCCAGCCTTGCCCTGCACGCAGCAGCACCCCTTGCTACACCCAACTCCCCGTGCTTACTCTGGTAATTCCTGCAGGATTGTGTGGACTGTTTCCCAGGAAGCTTTGCTGTTGTTGAGCACAAGTTTGCGAACACCGGCGAAAGACCCAGCGCACCTTCTCTCTAAAACGGACAAACTGAGAGGGTTGGAACTCAAGTTTAGAAACTCCAAGTGGGGAACGTTGGACACAATTTTACTGACCTAAGTGGGGAGGGAAGAAAAAAAAAAAAAAAAAGAAAAAGAGAAAGAAAGAAATGTGTATCAGGCAGTAATCGGAGCTCATGCAATAATACCCCATCTCCTGAAAGAGGGCCCTTCGGAATCACCACAAGCCAAAGAAAAGATACGAGGGAAAAAATATAAGGCTTCTGGATAGCTACCTGTAATTCACACTCTAGCTGTTCACTGATCTAGATCGATTGGTTAATTGCTCATTCACTTCAACAGATCATTTAATTACGTTCTCTGAGCAGCTTGATAAGAGAAAGCCAGTCTCTTGGGAGAGGTCACAGAACCCACCTTAAGACCGAGCTTAAGCGGCAGCAGGTTACGGGAGCCCACACGCTGTACCCCTCTTTTAGCAGGGGGGCAATGGGCACGTCTCTTGAGTTTATGGCCAACACTCTGATCACCTGCTCAGCTTTCTACTCCCTGCTCCCCACTAGCCACTGGCCTCGCCATTTTGCCCAGCGGAGAAGACAGGTGGAAGCTCTCTGTACACATCTGCTGGATTTCTTACTCGATTCCCTTACTCTGAAAACAGCAGCTTCCTTACAATCTATCCAAACGTGCAGGTACCTCTGCTTGGGGCTGCTGTCTCTTTTTGTGCACTCCAAGTGCAGCCGAGGGCAAAGAGGAGAGAGGTAGGAAGGAAGATGAAGAAGAAGAAGAAGAAGAAAGAAAAGCCAGAGATGACAACTGTACAGCTCTGGAGTGCAGGATACGTATCGGATCATGTGATCAGGGCAGGTACTGCCCAGATACTGCTAACACATCGAAACATGCACAAACAAGTGACTTAGATGATCTATTTGTAGCATTCTAGCAGATACTACTCGTTATGTTTTCAGTGGCCAGAATAATTGAACGCTGTGTGTTTTCCTAATCAGTGGGTGACACTAAGGAGGGACAGGCTGCAGTACAAGGCTAGAGGTCAAAGTAAAGCCATCTGAAATGCCTTAGGAATGAAGCAGACAAAGTGGAATGATATCAGAGCTACAAAAAACCACACAGGATTTAGAAAAAAAATGGCCTATAACAACTAATTAGAAGAATCAGATTTTTTCAGTATTACACTAAAATAGGAAAAAGGAGACAGGAAAGCTGCTCTTTGTGGGTACAAAAGGCTGTCGTGTAAGGAACAGTGAATGAATGCTCCCCCACGCCTGCTGGGAACAGAGCAGGGAGCAGCTGGCTTGAATTGCAGCATGGGAGACTTAAGTTACATGGTTTAGACTACGAGGTTATTAGCTAAGCATGGGAACAGGCTACCCAGGGACCTGCAATCTCTGGACGCTGGCAGTTTGTAAGAGCTGGGGAGATATTTATCTGTTGCGGATGGGCAACGAAAACTTAATCCTGTCTCAGAGGAAGGGGCCAAAGCCCTTCATTCCCTGCTTTACCACAGCTCATGCAGAAGCCAACAGACTCTGCCATCCAGGGCGGGATAAAGAGCCTGAGCAAACGGCAGGGTGCAAGGTGTGCCAATTCCGAGTGGCTGCAGCTCTCCCAGCTGCTTACGCACCAGCGGAGCCTAGGCCAGTGAGAAGCTGCTAACGACACTTGAACAAATTGCAGTTGTTTTACTTGTATTACATTTGTATTTATCTACCATTATCTCATCCGAGCACTGCAGAGGATTTTACAAGAGCGTTCAGCATTCGTTAATGAGGCTTCAGAAATATTCTTTGAGGTAAATGTTATTAAACCTGGTTTGCAGGTAGGGAAAGAAAAGCGGAGAGAGAACAAGCGCCTTGCCCAGCATCACGGAGTCGGTGGCAAAGCTGGGAATCAACTCCCATTGCTCAGACCTCCTCAGTTCTTCCTGTTAAAAACTGCACTTCTCATTAACCTCTTGATGTTAGAAACGCCAGTTCCGGTGCTTTGCACAATAAAAAGGAAATATGTATATTTATCACTCACGGGCAGGTTCTTAAGTCATAAGGTGAATAGATTGAGGTGCCCAAATGGATTAAATACATCACATTTATTGCTCAGTTGTCAAAGTAAATAAGCATCAGCTTCGAAGATGAGAAAGAACCCACCAAAAATGGAAATCTCCCCCCTTTAAATGAACAAAGCACTCTTATAACCTGCAATGTGTTTGCAGTCACGGCAATAACCATCCAAGTTATTCAGAAAGATGCATGTGTAACCATTTTACCTCATGCCAGTCTTCCAGTTTATTGTCAGAAAGATCTAGCTCGGACACATGAGCACAGAAGGCGGCGATTTCATTCTCATCCCCTGCACAGGTTATGCCACAGCTGTTCAGGACCAGCACGCTCGGAAGGTTGAGGCGATCTGAAACAGAGAGAAAGAAAAGATGCCCTCTGGTCAGCATTGAATTGTTTAGTTGCAGAAGGTAACAAACCAGAACAAACACACACGACGTTCAGCAGAAGAGGAGATCAAAGTAATTCCACAGTTTACATGCATTTAAGGATCTGAGGCTAAGCATGGGGTTTATGACAAGCGACTGGCATCCATCAAGAAGCCTTCTTGTGTCTAGACATGAAGTGCCACTCGGTAGCAGTGCTCTTCAGTTACTCGGTGCATTTCTGCCCATAGGGCAGCGAGGACAGGCCAGCCCTTGAGGTTACAGCTTGTCTCCTATCAGTGCTTGCCAGAACACGGGCTCTTCCCCTCCGCCTCAGATATCTGCTGCTCTGGCAGGATACAGGACGAGGTGGACCGGCAGCTGCGCAGGGTCAGACTCCCTTATCCTCTTGTACTTGGCCCACTTGGGGTTAGTAACAGCAAGGATGTATTTAAACACGTATTTTCTAAGCTTTCCCTTCTCAGCAATGTAGAAGATTTAGCATCCTTACATCCTGGAAAAACTTAGGTCTCTACTCTGCCTTTTATGTTTCTGCTTCGGTTTTGCTCTAGTTCCTCCTCATGGGTAATGTCCTGGCAGCTCTTTCACAAGACAAGGACTTGGCTCTCGATCTCAGTCTGATTTCCTAAGGCAAAAACACGACTAAGTTATAAGCTGTGCTAACAGAAAACCATTTTAACACAAGAAAGCCACATGCAGGCAGGGCAGCCTTACACATTTTCACATACAGCGCAGCTCTCCCAACTCTGCGGAGTGTCCAAATCTGTTAAAATTTAACAACAAGCTCTAGTACAGGAATTTCCACCTCAACACGAGGGCAAACTACTTTTCTGTGAGGGCTACAGAGCACTGGAGCAGACTCCCCAGAGAGGTTGCGAAGTCTCCTTCTCTGGACACTTTCAAGACCTGTCTGGATGCATTTCTGAATGATCTGCTCTAGTTTTGTCCTGCTCTGGCAGGAGGGTTGGTCAATGATCTTCAGAGGTCCCTTCCAACTCCTAACATTCTGTGATTCTGTGAACAAGTTGGGGTTTTTTTCCCTAAAAAAAGTGGCTCTTTTTCTCTCTCCTTAACGCTTGACAGCTACGCGACTAGAAAGGGTTTCTAGCAGCAATTACCTGGAGTCATCTGAGTTTTCAAGTTTCCTAGCTCATTAGCGTTCGGCTTCTTCAAAGGATAGTGTTGTATTTTGGGAATGAGTTATGACATATTTGTAAGACACGTCTCAGTCACATTTTAAGACTTAGAGAAAGGCCCCCTTTTCTACATCCAAACGCCTCAGGTAAGCAGGTGCCTGCACGCAGGAGAGCGCACACTGATTGACTAATCCGTCAGGCTAATTTTCTATTCCTGTTAATTTTGAGTGACACGTGGTACATTTTATCCTCAGCTGAACTCAGGCCCTTTTTTCTCCTCTTGTCAGTCTCAGTTACCATAAACTTCACCCAGCTCACTGCCATGGGTATTCTCCCCTTTGGGGCTGGTTATGATACAAATCGACCTGATGGAAATTTAAACTACTCTTACGGATCAAGGTGGGCAACGGGTAACACAAAGAAGCGGCAGTTCTGGTGGGGTAAACGTGAACCTCAGCCTCTTCCGCACAAACCAAGACACAAACTCTAGCATCAGAGCGTGAGGGAAGACAAAAGGGTGTCAAAAGGATCCAGCTTAAAGAGCAGGAAATGGAGACACAGATTCTGCAGTCTAGGAGGCTCAAGGACACTCATGAGCAGCACAGCGCTTCAGACACACATCTGTCTGAAACTCCCTCACGGCAGTAAGGTCAGAAGCAAAGCAGCAAGGGGATTTCTCCACTAGGTCAGCATAAGCATGGTCAGAGAGCATTTGATGCCTTAAGAAGAGAGCCAAACTAAAGCACAAATTCATTTGAGTCACTTGTCACAAAAGAAGCCCAGCTGGAGATTCGATGACTCGTCGCTTAGCTTGGAATATGGTCCAGTCCTGTGCACACTGGACTCCTGTACCTGCAGACACGGGTGCAAGTTGAAGGCACTGCATGACACCATCCGCATGAGGACCAACCTCAAATTTAGATGGAATGTTACGCATTTCTTAAGCTGTCTCTGCCAAAATACCTGCTGCTGCAGCAAATAATGAAATAGTATCGCTAGTCTGAAGAAAATAACTCCAGGGATGGCTGAACCCACACCTCAGCACCACACAGAGCCTTATTTCCATCTTTCATGGACAGTACTCTGATCCTGTAACGCTGCAGGGAAACATACTTGGTTTTTAGAGCAACTGGTTCAGTCACTGGATCAACTTTCTGTCTTTGTTAGATTGCAGTCTCTCAGCTCTTCGGGAAGAAACGCATTATAATACACTGTGATGCTTCTTTTTCGGGTCAATTCAGTGCGATTCTTCCTCAACAAAAGCAACAACCACCAAGAAACTGAGCCCACCTGGAACCCCACAGATGGTCAGAAAGACCAGAAGCCTACCTTTCATCGGTGAGCCCTGGGGAGTTGCTGGGACATGCACCCCCATACCAGGTCCACGACGATAAGGGAAGTTCTCGGGGCTGTATTTCTCACAAAGAACTTGCATGAAACTCCTTCCACTGGGCTGGTCCATGCTCCCTTCTTGGACTTCTAGTTAAGGCAGAAAAAAAACAGAGCATATAAACAGTCACCAACTAATCATCACCTCCAGTCATGGTCCTTGGGAACACAGGACAGTAAGTGACCAGATGGGTCACGGGTTTCACTTCTGACCTGCAGAGCAGTTTAACAGGTCATATTTCAAATTCAAGATTAGTGCCTGAAAAGAAACCAAAATCTAACAGATCTGCACCAAAACTACTTTCAGTCGTACCATTACAGACCAAGTGCAAGAACCTCTTTACCCCACAGGCTCTTGCAGGACAGTTCCCAATATGCCCCAGGCTGCAGACAGTGACTTCTGTACCTCACAAGAGGACTGTGACATATTGACAGATACCCTCAAACACATCTCAAGGGCAGCAAGGAGGGGAGAGCACGGAGAGCTGTTTAAGAGATTGTTCAGACAGCTGTTTTCATCCTGTAACTTCCCTTTGCTCCAACTCGGGACTTTCAGGCAAGATCAGCTTTTTGGCTGAGGGAAATGAGAGAAGGAAAAAGATAAAGGATCCACAGCTCCCTCGCTGTTCATAAAGAACCACTCTGCAAAGCAGCTTATGGTTTGCTTTTGTAAAATCAGGCCAATGCTGTGAACAGCCTGGAGCTCGACAGCCTCTACCCGGGACACTTCCACCAGCTGGCCCACGGGGTGTCATGGAAATATTGAAGTTAGATAGTGAGCTTACTCGGGAGCTCTCAGGGCTCTCACCTTCACTGATGGCAGTGGCTCATTCAAAGCAGGCTTTGGCCACAAAAGGAGCATCACCATTTCTCCTCCGACATCTGCAAAGAATTCCAGTTCCTCCGCCCTGCTTGCAAACCCGGGCTTCTAATTAGAACACGGCTGCTGTGTCACGAAACTCTCTCGAGTACGCCACTTGGACAGTCCAAAAAGTGTTGCCAAATCAATTTTGCAGCTGCTTAATGTATCTGGAAGATAAACATGCCCTTCCTCTATCTACCCATGCCACAGAACAGCAGAGGAAAAAGGACTCGCTGCATCACGGGCTGCTGACCTGCCTAGAAAGATATCAAGTGTCAGCTGGAAACACACTTGGCACAAGGACAGCGCGATGTGGCGAGCACCCCACTGTACCCACGGTGGAACTACATTTATATCTCCTACTTTCCTGCCTGTACTCTCAACTTGGTATTTTACAGTTTCCTGGATAAAAAAGAATGTGAGCTCAATACACACACAGAAATGGAAACACGGACAAGGAGGAGAGAGCCACATCCACCCCTTCTAACAGCACAACGCACAAACTTGCAGGAATCAGCCGCGTACAATCAGTCACGGGGCAGCATTTTCACCAAGCATTGCACATCTACCTTTCCAGTAAACCAGCAAAACCCAGCTCACGCAGACACGTGCATTCTGCACAGAAACCTGCACCTCCAGAACTCCTGGTGGGAAGCCCCACTGTGGAATTCATGGTGAGGCCACACGTATAACCAATGCCAAACTCAAGTTTCCGTCTGCTGCCATAAACTTTCTTTTAGATTTATTGTGGGCAAGGATAGATATAAATCCTGAACAGAAGTGATTTAACTAAGGTTCAGCTTCCCTGTGCTGAGAATCACCTGTTTAACAAGCTCTACTTCTTCATCAACAGGCCATTTAAAACACTTCTATCACTAAGGACTTCAGTACAATAAGCAGCAAGCTGACTGAAACCTGGTCCTGTTTTATATTATATATCAAGCTTACATGTCACAAATAAGGACTTAACAGATCGGTCTTTAAAAAGCCCCCCTCCCACCTTTTTCAGCCCTCAGCAACTTGATCGATTCGTATCTCAACTTCATGTCACTGGTCTACATAGAATTGGAAAAAAAAATAAAATAATCCTCAAACAGCAGTTTGTGTTAGGAAATAGGCACTTCGATTTAGGCTAAAACATTCCTCAGGCCACAGGAACAATAGGCATTGACAGCCGTGGCTTTAGGCTGAAAGGCCTCGGTCCAGAGTGGTTTGGGAGCTCAGTACTGTAGGACAGACAGATACTGCTCTCGAAATTCATATCCAGACCTTGTGGCCTGGAAATTCTGAACCCGCCCCCCCTCCATAAAGCTTCCTGCCCTTCCCATCACTTTGCTGTCAGCTCCATTCCTCCTTATCTGCAGAACAAACATCAGCTGGGAATACCACATGAGGAACTCACCTTAACATCACACTGGAGGCAAAACCACTGTTTCCAGATAGAGTAGGAGAGCAATCCAGAACCGAGAAAAAAAACCCCAACTAACGACGTTTACCCTCAACAACTTTAAATTCCAACCATTTTCTTTCTCAAGCTTGACTTCTGCACGCCAATGCCATCAGCAGATGATAAAAACACCAGGGAGCAGCCGGTCGCCTCTCCCACTTCCCTCCTGGTCAGAGTTCACGTTCCCTAGAATCATCTGGCACACACGTGGCTTCTCTGAATCACAAGCACTCGAGAGCAAGGAAAAACAGAACGTGCAAAGCCAGCATGACACACTTGGAGCGAAGTTGTCTGCACGAGGGCAGCACAGGATGATTTGCAAGGCGCGTTCCTGAGCGTTTTCCTACCGCTGGCACGAGGAGCAATTCATACCCTAAAATTACTTTGGGTTTTCTAAATGCCAGCAGAGGTTGCAAAGGATGGATGTGCTCAGCCTTTGAGAGAGCTCAGTAGTCTTTGTTGTCCGTATTTAAAGGCTCTGCTGGAATGCTGTGGCCCCAGTGACAGGGAACGTGGCAAGGGTCGGCAAAGAGGAGCACGACCCTGACTTGAGATCCAAGGGAAAGCCAGTGGGCTGCTGCAGCTGGTGAGTCAGGTGGAGGAACACTAGAAACGATGTGAAAAATATTTCCAACCCCATGCTATAAGCCTGCGAGGAGAATAAGAGACCCTTCAGGAGAATTACATCATGAGTGACGAATTCAGGTGTCACTCAAACACCTTCAGAGCGGGTCCGAACCAGTCACACACCAAACACACTGGGACACATTTGCTCAGGTGAAAAGCAAAGTGTAAGGAACAGATGCAACAGAACAAGGACTTTCAACACCCGTCTGGATGCATTTCTGTGTGATCTGCTCTAGTTTTGTCCAGCTCTGGCAGGGGGATTGGACTTGATGATCTTCGGAGGTCCCTTCCAACCCCTACCCTGCCGTGATTTTGTGAAAGAAGCCAGTGTGTCCTTCTCCTAAGACGTGATTCAGGGAAGTTATGTTTGAACTGATGTTGAGAGATGGATAAATGAACAGTGTCAGGGTGGACAGACGGACCTCTGAGCCACCAGGGCAAGCTGCCCAGGCACACGAAATGCTGTCAGGGGACTTCATCAAAGCATCAGAACTCGCTCACCCACCAGAGTACCACTGCGCTTCTGGAAGTGGCCAGGGCTAATGGCAGGGACTGTGGCGAGATCGAAACCGCAGCAGAGATGCCAGGAGTGTCACCCGACGTGCCTCCGGCCCGCACTCTGACACGACGCTGCTGAACCAGCCACCTCCTCAGGGGCTGCTGGGAAAACAACTCGGCCGCGGAAGTCTGTGGGGAGCCCGTCTGCCGGTGCCTGCCGGGCCCCACGGCGGGGTACGACAGCCCCGAGGCCCCAGAGGCCTCCCCCCGAGCGCTGCAGCCTCCGCCGGCCCGGCCGCCGGCAACACGGGCCTCACACCGTCCCCGGCTGCCCTGCGCGGCCCGCCAGGGACGGCCCCCGGCTGACA
>JAAGNO010012231.1:0-25382 GCA_033439905.1 Ceryle rudis
AGGTGACCCCAAACTGACCAACAAGGTATTGCATCCAAGATACGTCATATTCGGTATAAAGCTGAGGGATCTGGAGGGTCTGTATCTCTGGGGGCTCCCAGGCTCTTATCCCCTACTGTACTGCTTTGCCAGCTTTGTTTGGCTTGGCTCAGGTCCTCTTCTGGTCCCTTCCTCGGAGCATCCAAGGAGGCCTCTGTCCGTCCCGCCTTCAATCCCAATCGGTGTGTTCCTGAACCCAGTATCAGAATCCAGCTCCTGAACACAACTCCCATCTGCTGCAGGGCCCAGTCTGGGACCCCCCGGTGCCTGCTCCGCAGCATCAGTGGTGACGGTGATGTAATTACCATCAGGGGGTTGGGCTCGATACTGGTTTTGTGTATATTTGTATATGTTCCGTTTTTATTATTATTATTTTCATTAAAGCTGTTCTAGTTTCATTTTCTAATCACTAAGTCTCTCTCACTCTTATTCCCTTTCTCTTCCCCTTTGGGGAGGGAGGGGGGTTAACAGAGAGCATCTGTTATAGGTCTAAGGGGCCGCCCTGACCCTAAACTGTGACATAACTAAAATCTGGTGATTAACATGGAACAATAGGTGGATACTTGATTTACATTTCGATCCTTCAGTTTCTGGCCTTTCCTCAGTTTGAAATGTTTTTCAGTATTATTTAGATGATTGAGGGCTTTCAAGCCATAGTAGCCTCTGTCAAGTTTTTGTTGGGCAGTTGCAATTGCTCTAGCAGTATGTATTGCTTTAAGCTCTAAAAACACTGACAAATCTCCTACTGGGCTAGTAGAAAATGGTAGTTTCATTGACAAAGACAAATTCACCATAGCCTCAATGGTAGAAGTACTCTTGACAGGCTGTTTGTAGACTGCAGCAATAGTGAACAAGAGTACCTTCCAAAAGCTTTTTATCCCTCAGTTCTTTCAATATGACAACTTGACCATCATCATGGGTACCTCACAGGGCTGTAAGATAGCATTCATAATTAATTTCATATTTAAAATATCTTAAAAACCTAATAATAATGCACTAAGATACAAAAAGAGTGATAAAGTAGAGGATCTAATTTAAGTGTAAATCAGGATTTTGCCACTATTTTTTTTGTGGTATTTTATGCTATGGAATAATGAATTTTATAGTAATATAAATCAAGCAGAAAAGCATTGATTGACATGGATAAAATACATCTCTTGATGGTGATCAGCTGCCTAGATATATATTGAATAACAGTAATTTCAGAATTTAAAAATACAACATATATTTCAGTAAGGTATTTTAAATTTGCAAAATTGCTGATAAAAGGAAACATACTTCTGAATTTACAGCACAACCATACATTAACTTAAAGAGTATTGCTCAATAATTTAGTGTTCTGAGTGAATTTGCACAAAACAAGAGAAAAGTTTCACAGGGTAAAAGAACAGCTTTCAAAGTGTCTCCACTCATCTCAGTTTCCTGCAACTTCAAGCACTCCGTGTCTTCAGAACCACTCCGAATCCTACAGATTGCTTGTTCCAGACAAGTCTGGCAAATTTTAAACAGCAAAGTAATACCTGTGAAACACGTAGTCTGTAAAAATTTTACTTTTAAAAACAAAACCTGTAGTGAATAAATGAAAACTTCAAATGGACCTCTAGGGACAAGCTTGAAAAAATGAGAAACAAAGCTCTTCTGGTAAAACTGTATCAATATACTGTCCTGGGGCAGTACAGTGGACTGCAGTGATCAGTTTAGACCCCTGGATTACTAATGCAAACTAATCCCTTCATCAATGTTTTAAGAAATGTGATAGGTTGGTTTTGGTGTTTTTGGTGTTTTTTGTTTGTTTGTTTGTTTATTTTGTTTTGCTTTTCTGTAAAGGAATTAAAATTATTATTTGTGAAAAAAGGTGAACCAACTGAACACTCAACTGCAAGATCAGCTGGCATAAATTTCATCTTTCTTACAGCTGATTCTTCTGTGACTTTATTTCATGCATAAGGTCACTCTTGAGTTAGGTAGCTATCAATGTCATACTAGGTGACAAGTGTGTTTTATAAGAACTAAGCATTAGCCTTAAGGATTGCAAGGACATTCAATTTAGATGGATTAAAAAGTGTAGTCCAAAGTCTGGATATAGTATCAATTTCTGCATCTCCAAAGCTAGGTGGGATTTCTGGGTTTCTTTTGGTCTTAAATGTCCAAATCTCACCTAATCTGCAAAGTAGTTATAGCAGCTCTTCTCCAGAGTGGTCTGTTGAATTGTGCTTTGATGGTACAGTACTCTGCTATTCATCCATAAAACATTTCATCTTCAAAACTATATTAGACTCTAGTGCTTAGGTTACAGTGAATCCCAAGTGTATCTACAAACATACCTACATACATATGACAGTATGTAAATGATATACTTTCCACAGAAGAACAGTAATTTCTTTTTCAACAATATCAGTTTACCTCTTTTTTACATTTATGTATCAGCTCAGAATTTAAAAAGTAAATGCTGAGGATTCCCCTTGGCCACTGTTCTTCCTTCCATCTGGAAATCGGTTTCTAAAATAACTCACATTCAATTACACAGGTCACTTGTGATAGTGACTTTTCTTGGTGAGCATGAAGAAAAGTCTGCAGTATCTGAACCATGAAAAATTATGCACAGTATTTCATTTTAAAGATGTGCCAAATTAACAGAAGGTAATTGGGGTAGATTGTGAATGGTAGCAGCTGCTTATTTGCAAATGCTACAGACGCCACTTCTTTTTGCTTATAGTTTCTTTTAGGTACTTTCCTAACAACTACTAGAGCTTATTTTTAGCTATGTCAACCCAAGCCAATATTCCTTATTGACTTTGTTGCTGCTTTTTCTTCCACCAGTTTAGCTCATCACTTCTACTATCACATATACAACTGCAGCCCTTCTAAAACTATTTTATGTAAGCAGAGAAACATTAAACAATAAGAGATGGTTTAAGATTACTTTTCTCTTTGTAATATTTTTCCCAGATTTGAAATCTGCACTATTCTGGTATCATTAAGTGCATCTAGAGTGAATGTTAACATAAGTATATGACAACATAAATCATTAAAAAATTATATTGAGCAATGTTTTGGAGGACACAACAGACAAGTCCTCCTCCTCCTCCTCAACAAACATCTTAACATTATTTGTAGAACTACTTGGATGTTACTATTCTAATATTAGTTTGGGATTAGAAACTAGCACGTGACCAGAATGATAATGAGAGACATTATAATTTCCTTATATGTATGTGTACAAAAGATGAAAACTGGGTCATTTTTAGAACTTTCTCAGGAATTTGAGAGTTTGCACACAGTGAACCTTCTGGCCTCAAATGAGATGTGTTAAAAAAAATATAGGATTCTATTTGACTACATCTTGAAGATGATACAATCCTGAGTACATTTAAGAACATTCACCACACCATGTTGAATATCAACATCTTTTTGGTCAAAAGAGCAAAAGGTTCACTTTCAGGTAGCTTTCCCACTTTACTCTCTTTTGTATTGAGAACAATTTTAAACCTATCATTTGAGCAGATTCCCAAAACTTGAAATTACAAATCCTCCTTGAGTATCTGAAAGATTTTTATTTAATATAAATACAAGCTACAGGAAATAAGATGTCCTGTAATATTATATCAAATATGCAATTTGCAATAACATTCCTTTATTAAAAATGCCAATTATACTTTCTCATAAAATTTAATTGAGGTCATTACCCTCCTGAGAAGTTATTTCTAAATTCTTTCTTCTAATAAGATTTGTTATTTTAACATTTTCCACATCAGTGCTTCTTTCACATCTATATACTTCTTATCTATTTATAAAGATAATTCAAATTACCCATCATTTGATTGTATCATTGTGCTATTAACAAGAAAGCTATCTTTTTAACTTCTTATCTGGGAGATTAAATTATCAAGTATGTGTAAAATTGTAAATATGATCTTCTTAAAACCATCATTTATTACAACAAAATAGCATTTATTAAAATGCTAGTAAATAAAAATAACACAAAAGTTATGAATGAATTTTTAAGATAGTTTTCTTCTGTAATCTTGATTAAAAAAATCAGGAAATGTGTAATCATAAAAAGTAAAATTAATTTTTACATTGGGCTTACTGCATCATTGCCATGTACTTCACAAAGTTAAATATGGCTTGCCAATTCGTTATGTAGGCAAACAAGGGAGGTCATATTATTCACTAAGAGATCTCAACTACTTGTTCCTATTTTACTCAGAAATAATATATTGGCTAGGACAACTAAGATTATTACCTTGGAGGTTTCCTAAGCCTCCTGGGATGCTTTACTTTATGTAAATGCATGTGGTGGAGGGTACCTCAGCTGAAGGGCATAAAGGTTTACTTTTTCATAATAAACTTGCCTTAGGTATGCTTGCCATTAATGTGCAAGTAGTCAGATATTCAAGGCAAAATTAATTCTCTTTTCAGTCCTTCAGATATTTAATACATTTGGGAAGGTCATTCACGCTGAAGTTTAGTATATACCCAGCTCTGGACTGAAAAAAAAAATTAATTCTAACTTCCATCAAACTATTCTAAATATATTCATTCATATTGTATTATTATGTATTTAGACCTCAGGGAAATTAAATAGATAGGTTTGGGGTTTTTTTCCTGTATTTTACTAACAATAGGCATATAAAAATAGGCAAAAAGGAAAAATTTGCTCTTAGTAAAAATAACATCCTGTCTTGTACAGTTCCTGTACAGTGAGCAGTTCACACATCAGTGTACACATGCTTAGTGGAAACCACTGCTTTAGTGTAAAAAGAAATTGGAGAAAAGTGTTTGAGCAGTTATTCATGTTGCACAATTGAGTACTTCCAACACAGAACAAAATGCTGCTAGTGTTACACTTTCCATGATAAAAGAGGCAGTGGATCTCCTCCAGTACGTGTGCATTGCCTCACACAAAACTAGAACAGTAAAGTTGTTTCTTCAATAGAGGACAACCTAATTTTATCCTCATGTTGGTGATAAATGAGTGAACAAAGTAACAGAGTCTTATGTGGACCAAGCGGAGCATATAATTGAAATTAACATCACTTTTGAAAGTTGTACTTACCTGTAATTAAGATTTTAGTATGCAAATAGCAGCTTATGACCCAGTATTCCTTATCTGTCACTTTCCCAAATTCTATTAAAAAAATAACTATTTCTCTTCTAGAACAGACCAAATACTGAGAAGGAACTACGCTGTCCTAACAGGATCTCACAAAGCAGGATGGATGTACAGAAAGGTAGTTTGCTAAAGCTTGCAACTCTCCTGGCTCAGGCTGGATTAGTTTATTCCCTGCTTAGCTGTCACTCAGAAACCCAAGGCCAATGTAAGGTACCAAAAATTAGAAAAATTTTTGTGAAGTAAAAAGTAAATTCACTGATTCATGATAAAAAAATTACATCAAGACCTATTTTATTTGCATAACCTTCCCTCTCAAAAATTATCTCTAAACTCACTTACTAGGTTTAAGGTTCCTCCGTCTATGGTCCAGTGATAGCACTCTGATTCTTTTGAAGATGGAAGTTCTAACAAAAAGAAAAGAAAGCAAAATAAAAGGAAAGATGATGAGCATGTTTATATAAAACATACCTCATTGCCTTTAAATTATACAGTGTTAGTCAAACCATGTAAGAAGCAAAACTTGGCTTTGAAGGCACCATACTTGTCAGATGTGAGAAGTGAAAGCACTATGGAAGTTTCACAGCTTCGTGCCTTTTTTTTCAATACCTTCCTTAATATCTGTCATTTGAGCTCCTGTTTCCACTTGATTTCCTTTTCTAGCCCCTTCCCCCCACCAGAACATGTCATTAGGTTTGTGTGAAACACTTCTACAGAACTACAAGCCCATTCATACTTAACTGGAGAATGGAAGCCAGGCCAGGAAAAAGAACATGTATTATGCCATAAAACTAGGGAATAGGCCTAAAGACCTAGTTAAGAAAGAAGAGATTTAGTAAGCAATACTTTATGAGCCTCTGAAAATTTATAATTAAGTAGTGTTTCTGTTAGTTTCAAAGAGGTGGAAGACACTGAAGATAGATCCAGCTGAAAATCAACAACCATGAATCCACCTTTCAGACACTGTACTCTGCTTGTGGTAGCAACAGAGTAAAAAACCAATGCAGGACGAACTTAACAGCTTCCCTTTCAACACATCAATGTTGCACAGTGTTTTCAGAAGTCTTGTCATAGATTTTGCATTCAGCTTCATCATGGAATTATTTAATATTTTAAAATATTTATTTCTTGAAATTGTATACATTTGTATACTAATCTTTAAAAAAAAAAGAATTTATTAATGTATACTTAACACTTCATATTCAGAACAGCATACATTGAGATACTGGATTTTTTTAGTCAATGTTCTCACTCTTTCTGTACACTGACTTCGATGTGTTTATTTTGCAGTTATTCCTGTTGTCATATCATGGTGAAATTTCTTGTAAAATTTCGAGCACAAAATCTTTTTAAGAAAGAAGAGGAAACATGCCACCAGTTCAATTTTCAAATGATGATACATGGTTATTAGTAGGTACACCAGACTTAGTAACAGTAGCATACTTGGGAAAGGAGGAAGAAACCACAGTGTAGATAGAAAGCATGGTGGCCCTTGGCTGCAGGTTTATTTCCTCCAGAGAAGTAAGTCAAAATAATTTCTTTGGTAGACTCAAATTGATCATGGGGATTCTACCATGCTTTTCATAGGAAAACTGAAACATAATTTCAGAAACATGTAATGGAGAAAGATGGGAAGAATAAAAAAGACACATTCTGCTGTCCTAATGGCTTCATAATGCTTATTGCTGTCAGCAATGTAGCACAGGTACTCTCAGAAAAATGAAATAACTTTATTTTAAAATATAATGAGTCTTCCTGGAAAGCAGTTTTATACTAAACACACCTTTACCAGAATAAGGATCAAAGAAATGTTGTTAATTCTTCTTCACTGAAACTAACATAACTGCAACTGCCTCCCTTTGTGTCTTTGCATGGATAAAGAATTCTAGCTTTATGGCATTTTTTACCTCTGTATTTAGAGTTCTGGTGTAAGATTGTATACTTCTCTAATAGTTTTCTATTGCTTAATATGTTTGTCTTAAAATATTTTTTTCCACCAACAATAAAATATAGTTTGTATTTGCTTGTTCCTTGTTAGAAAGTAAGCTTACATCCTGAGTGAAAGAACACCCATAAACTGAAAACAGAACTGTTTTTAGCTACATTCTGTCACTTCTTTACATAATTATGCTGGTAGTAGTCCCGCAAGAGCACCTGCATGGCAATATTTTAAAACTAGGGTTATAAATTATCTAGAATAATTAAATTTTGATTTGATAAAATCTTCAGTTATAGTAGTATTCATTGTCCATATGTTAAATTTTCCAGGAAAAAAAAATATTCTTATTTATAAACTATTCTACTATCTATATTTCATATGCATCTAAAATATTTACATGAAGATTACAGCCCTTTAATAAATTGTTACTTTTTCTTCGTTCAGTGTCTGAATTAATCTTTACAGATAATTGTGTATTTTTTCTATACTTTTTATAGAAGGACAGAAATTACAGGGCAGAAGAAGAATGGGAAAGATTATTATTTTGCACATTAATACTTTTGTTCACAAGCAAACACAGTACAGAATTTATGCAGCTACAGTAAAAATCTCTTGGCCAAACACCATTTAAGTTACCATAGTTTTTGTTTTTCTGGGAGGATAGGGTTTCATTCCTATCAATAAATAAAAAATGTATTGATCCATAGCAGTCAAACAGGGAGGATCACATAGATACATACATCAAACAGCTGCTCAGATGGGAGTGAATTTAAAAAAAAAAACAACCACATTTTTTTGCTACTGTTTAACCAAATATAGCTTTGGTAACAACAACGATTCTGTATTTTGAAACTATGAACCAGTTCCCTTAATAATCCATTGGCTTTCAGATGTATCCCACAGCAAAGAAAAACACCCCATCATTTGTGAACTGTCTGAACTTGATCAAGCATATACTAACTGATAATGACAGAAACCTGCGTGATCTGTTAGGTATGGAACATAAACCCTATGTTCACTTCAGCTACTCTGTGAGGGCTCATAAAATTTTGAGAGAGTTACACTAAGCTAATAATATATCGCTGCATCAATTGAGGAAAAAAATACCCATGAAAGTGTTCCTTTTACATGCTCTAAAGCCTCCTGAAAGGAGAGGAGGGAGAAAGAAGCAGAATAACCAGATTTTTTCAGTGTAGCTTATGTAATGGTACCAGAAGGGCCTTGTGCAAACACTAGTACTGGCTTTCTGAGGGGAGAGATTTAAAAATGGGAATATCAAGTTAATAAGATCTGAGTGTCACAAACTAGTTTTTTTAATAAATGACTTGAAAGAAAGGGACACTTAAATACAAGAAATTTGCCATATGCCATTAAGAGATTTTATAAACATGCCTCAATATTGTACTCAGTTTTGCTACTAAAAGGTTATGAGGAACAACTTAGCGAGGAAGATATCTCTGCTAGATTGCCAGATAGCTCGATTCCTAAGTGTATTCATGCATGGAAGGTATTATTTTAATACAGAATATGTCAAAACAATGAAGTAAATAATCTATGTATCAAAATAGGTATTTTTCAAATATCTGAATGTACAGCTCCTTTTTATTAAAAAAGTATTTTCATGTTATTTAATCTGTATTTGTTTTTTACATTAATTTAATAAGAGCAAATATATTTGAAACACTCTAAAATTTTACAATTACTTCTATTATTTTATAATAGAGGCTCATCTCATAATTATTCTCTCAGAGACGCAAGTAAAAGCATAAAAGCTAAATGCCCTGCCTATGGGTACTAATTCCATGTCAGATAAATCCTTTAGGTGAAAAATTCCTATCCACCCCTGGTGTTCAAATCACTAAAATCTGCTTCTTTCAGAAGCTGTAAGTGAACAGTGTCTAGGTAGTTTTTGACATAGTCATTGAACTTCATCCTAAAGCATAGATTTTTAGAAGATAAGGGACTTGCCTACCCTAAATTTTCTCAGTATTGTATAGTACAAAGTAGTATTGCTAAGAGATTTTTTGTAGATAGAATCTTCATGACAGTGCAACTGGTCCTATCTTATTGTCTAGACCTCATATTTACTAAACCCCACATAAGCTGCAGGCACAATGATCAAACCTGCACTCTTCAGTTGTCTTTATTCTTTCTTCCAGGAATCTGAGACATAACTGCTAACCCCCCCAGACATGGTTACTCTTCTTCCACCTCCATTTCCAGGAAAATGTGATTTAGTGAATTCTGGCATACCCAGCAAACAGATGAGGACAATGAATTAGCATCAGCCACCTGCTGAAGCTTTGCCATATTCCTCAACTCCAACTTGGGACTCCTCTTCCAGAGCTTTGCATCCTACTGTACAGCAGCCAAGACTGATGATACCATTAGAACAGGTTCTTTTACGGCAAAATGCAGCAGGCTGATTATGAGCATGATATTACTGCAATTCTGGATTAAACTAGTCTGCTGGTCCCACAGCTGAGACACACTGATGGCAAGTGGCTCCTCACATTCTGCATCTTGCTGGCTAACATTTAAGCTAGTATGCTATTCTGAGCAGGTCAGATAAGATGCAAGAATTACCACATAATTTTAGGCTGCTCCTGTGCTGCCTGTTGCCAGCCCAGCTTCAGCCTGAAACCCTCTCATAAATATCAGCCAGCATGTTCAGGATCAGCTCCTTGTATCTTGTCATCATGAGAGAGAGAGGTCAGCTGCTGGTGGGACCCTAATGGTTGCTGCTCTCCCAGTGGAGCAGCTGCTGTCAAAATTGTATTAGCAAAAGGACATCCAGAGCAAGGCAGTGCTGTGTCCTGCCCCCAGTCATGCTTGTGAGTCCTTTGGATACTTAGCTAAGAGAAGGGTAAAAGCAAAGCTTCAGATCCAGCGTTCTGGTAAGTTTTTCATTACACTACCATTAAAGCAAAGCAAAAAGATACATAATACAAACAACCCTTCTAAAGCAAGTACAGCTATTTGTTCTTTTTCCAGCTGAGTTAGGTAAGAATCACATTCCAAATTGCTTGTTCTCTTCCTGACTCATAAATTTGCCCCAGATTCAGCAAAAGGACAGAAATGCTTTCAACCAGAACACTCCCTGCTATTCCCCCACAATGTGGATTTGGTCTGCTTTAGGTTATGAAGCATTCAGAGCTCAGGTCTCCATGCCAGGTTATTCTGCTTGAGCTGCTAATTTATCATGAAAAAAGAAGTGAACACAACTTCTGTTGCAGGCTCATTGGATGTCCAAATGCAGAGAGGAAAGAGCTTGCTAACTCCTGTTACATCCATCTATTTCCAGTGGAAGAGGAAGTTGCTTTTTGACTGTAACTCATTTCAGCATAAGTTAGAGAAGGAAAGCATTTAAATTTGGGTGGCTTCGATTCCTCTGAAAGCTCTCAGGTTTTCAGGGTCTGTTCCTTCCTCCATTAACCACGTAAGGAGTTTAAGCAGACTGCAAACTATGAGCATCTGACTCCTGACATTCCAGTGAAGTGTAGCCTGAGTTAGAAGGAAAGTATTTCACCCATGATGGTCAGAGTTATGTACAGGCCTGGAATATCACTTATAAGGATACTTTCACTAATTGCAATAAAAAGGTGACATTTTAAGAATATTATACTTACAAGCTAAGAGTCGAGAACTGTGTTGGCTTTTATTCTGAACTTTCAGCCAGACTCACCCTAAAGCATGAATAATGTTCTTACATATTTTTACCTTATCCTTTAAAACAGTGGTGCAGAGACAAAAAGGGAAAAATGCCTGGTTTATATTAAACTCTGAGACAACATTTAGTCTCAGTTCGGTTTCTAGTTTGGGGAATCAGGCTACTTTGGAGAAACCATGAATGAAGAAACAATCTTATCTCTATAATTTTACCTGGTAAAGGTCTTAAACAACAGCTGGTATCTGTGCCAGACATAGGAATATTTCTTCAGGATAAAGAGGGACAGCTCAGCTTAAAAACCAACCAACCAAAACCAGAAAAAAAAAATTACAGAAGCTTGTTTCTTTCCCACTTCAAATGTTATGACAAGTCACTTCATCTCCCTTGTACTCATCTCTAAATATGCGAATAATATTTTGCTACTTCACAGACTTTTTTAGAAGCTGAATTAATACGGTCACTGCATTGAAGTAGCCTGTCATTGTTTAATTCCGTTATATTGCTTCAGAGGAAAAAAAGCAGAAACAGCAGCTACTGCAGCAGCAACATTTACAGCACATATAATAGATACGAAAGCACAAAGTCAATTAAACAAATTCTGGAAGCAATTTTTAAGGACTAAGTGCCACTTTTATGTACTTAATGTTTTTTTGCAGTAATGGAAATAGGAATCTCAGCTGTACAACTGAGGGTATATCCGGAGCAGGTGAGAGCCATCTGACAAAAAAGGAAAAACAACAGGCTTGATGAAATTTTAAGGAAAGGTAGGCAGAATTGTAGGGGAAGGTCAGACAGCTGTCTGCTTGCTGAGCGTGAGCCCCAGGTTTTTAATAGTTAACAGGGCACCTGGATATACCAGAAGTATTATCAAGGAGACAGATACCTTCCTGTTCAGACAGTTCAGGCATCTGGGTGGTATGGAAATCGGAAAGATCTCTATCTGGGGATTAAACATCCATACAAGAACATCCTGCTTACAGTTTTGATTACTACAACACAAAAATATAACTGAATAGATTTTTTACTGAATTTTTACTGAATTACTGAACAGTAATGTGATGTCCTCCTAATAATCCAAAACTTCACTTCTCTCCGTTATTACATTTTAATTAATATTTTATGTATGACTTGGTCAAATTATAAATATTTTATTTATGATTTGGTCAAGCCAAATTTCATGTTAAAATAAAAATCCTGATCCAGGAAATTCCTCCTCTACATATACTTCTGCAATTTTTTCCTATTCAAAAATATAACCTTAAATATATTTTTATTCATATTACTAAATGAGAAAAAAACCCTCAATGAATATGACAGTACCTGTAAGCTAAACTATCTATTTTATAGGCTTATTAAAAGGAACACTTGCAGTAACTCAAGTATTTGTTCTACAGAACCCTTACTCTGGAGGTAGATACCAGTTATCAGTGAGACTGAAAAAAGTATGGTTGTTTCAAAAGTAGGTATAACTCACTTTTTCATCCAAAGAAACTGTAAAAGGAAAGCAAAACCAAATATTTTCTTCCCTTTTCAAAACAGAGTACTTACGCTATTAATAAAAAAATGAAAAGTAAAAGAAAATAGCAGTAGATCTACTAGAAGCACAGGCCTCTTTTTATTCCTCATGGGACCATAGAAGAGAGAAAAAAGAAAGACTGCTAGTATATAAAAGTAAAAATCAGATAAGAAAATCCTAGTCAATATATTTTTTCCTTCAGTCAAGCTATTTTTAATACATACAGTCCTGTCTCTTTCTAGGAGACATATGTTATTGGAAAGATTAGTTTTGCTATACCTATTGCTTCTGCCAGCCTGCATCATAGTAAATTTAGAGATGTGCTGACAGTCTAATACCTGCTATCAGGCTCTACCTATAGATAAGAGGTGAAAAAACATCTGTTGAAGGCCAGGCTTAAAAAAATGTCATAGTTGGCTGGATTCCACCAAGTTTCTAAAATCTCAGCCTGTTGAGCAATTTCTTCATAAAGGTGAAATGCTACTATGAGAGATACCAAATAATAGTAATAATAATAATATCTGCCTTCTTATTTTAATGTACAGGGTGATAATTTCTAAGGCTATCTCCCATAAGCTTTAAAATTAATTAACATAAAATGCAGTGTAAAATACAAGTACTGTCATTGTGTCACTGTGCAAAACTAATGAGATACATATGTATAAACCTGATTTGGGAGAAAGATGGCTGGATGGAAAGCTGCAAACATTAGCTAAACAATAAAAACAGCAGAGGATGAGTACACAAAACCACCATTTCAGATGTGCTCAGTTCTGACTTTTCCTAGCAAAAAGCTAAGAAATAAAACCTTTTTTTCTCCTCCCTTTTCAGATTCAAATCAAACTAAACTAGCAAAAAATATTGACACCTCTCCCATTTCAGTTATTCAGAAAAAAACATGTGCCCTATTCTGCCTATTTCTCAAAGCAGATGTTTAAAAATCAGGCTTAAAAACATTCAGATATGACCCTCATGCAATATACGAATCAGCATGGATACACACACACAATTCCTCTTCTTCCAAAAGGTGAGAGAACACCACATAGTATATCACATAGCTGTGCTCACGTTCTTCCTCTGCACTTTTCAGTTCAGTTAAAATGTTTCTTCAAGTATGTAGTATTTTTGAGAAGGAAGTCAAAGGGTGCCCAGAGAAGTTGTGGATGGCCCATCACTGGAAGCATTTGAGGTCAGGTTGGACAGGTCTTTAAGCAACCCAATCTAGTGAAAGACATCCCTGCCCAAGGCAGAAGGGTTGCATACAAAACATGTCTAAAACATCAAATATGTTATCTCATTACCATATGATATCTCATACTTGTAATCTAATTTCAAGTAGAGATACAAAAACAGTTCCACAAGTTCATAAAAGTATATTAGATGTTGTAGGGGATGCCTGATACTGAAACCAATAATGACTGAAGGAAAACAAGAGGAGAAGAGTTTTAAGGACTTCTGTGCACTCTGTGAAGAAGAGAAACACACAGTTTCAGCAAGGACTCAAGTGGCTCAAGGTCAGCTGAAGATAATTTTCATCACTATAAAGAGAAACCACCTTGAAGTTGCTATGAAGAAATTATGGAAATTTACTCGGTGGGGATTTTCTTTGCTTGTTTTTTGTTGTTGTTGCTGTTGGGTTTGTTTGTTTGTTTTTATATGAAACTATAACTCATCCAAAATATTTTATTATTTTCATCAGGACTTTAAAATATCTCCTTTTTTTTTAATCAGTTTGACATGAATCAGTGTAGTTCTTAAACCAATACAACACGTTCCTTAGCCTGCCACTGGATTGACTTACATGAGCTGTAGCTCAAATCCCTGTTCTCATTATTAAGAGGGATTCAGGATATTAGACAGTTCATGTAATGTTGTGCTGCATTATCTTTTCCCTACTGGTTAGCGTGCTGTGTATCATGGAAGGTATACAACTTGAAATGTTAAAAACTCAGATGAAGAAAAGCCTCACATTTCACTTTAATCTCTTAAAATGTTTGGCTTTCTTTGGCAGCAGAGTTGATTTTTTTAATTTTTTTTTTTTTTTTTCATTCTGAGTGCTTTTGCAGTTGTAAAAGCTCTATACCTGTTGACAAGACAAACTGGTTGAGGTAGACTGAAAAGACAGTTTAGCTTCCTTGACTAGGAACGTTTCTGCCTCCACCAGCTCAGGAGTTACGGAAAACTCCGGACTTTAATGGCACAGAGGGACTTAGAGAAGTGGAAAATCATCTTCTAAGACATCTGTAATCAGTGTTGTTAAAGAAAGAGCCTGTATCTATAAGTTATCATGCTTATACCAATTTACAATACTTTAAGGCCTAGGCTTGTCCAACAATATTTCTGGTAAGTAAATGAATCAGTAAAATCAAATGGAAAAATGGATGTCTTCCTGGATCATAAATGGAGCATTCACATTCATTCTTCTTAATTTTCCAGTGTATGAATTTGATCTTTCACAACTTGAAATAGCTTTCACTTATTTCTGTCAGAACCTATTTCTGTCTGATGTACAGCTTACTTATCTTTAGACAATTACTAGAATAGACTGCATTAGCTTAACACTTATGTGTGGTTTTTAATATACAGTTTTGTTTTTCCCTTGCATGTTCTTGCTCTCAGAAATTATTTTATGACCAGAGTAAAATTGCCACTAGTGTATTACATGAAGGATGAAAGGTCTGAGAGATATGATTTAAAGGAACAAGATTAACTAGAACACAACAAGGTAAGAAGTAATATGTTTCAGTTTCAATCAGGATTGTCAAACAGTATCTGAAAAACACAGCATAATATCTGAGAAGCAAATACTGAAAGAATACTGTAATAAGTAACAGTTTTATGAGATTTGAACAGCCACTCTCACCTTTACTTAAAAAGTGACTTGAAAGTAATAATTGGAAATTCAACTTCTGCAGCTCGAGACCAAAGAAACTTCTGACTAGATAAAAGGAAACAAAATACATCCCTAAGTGTCCTTAATCATGGAATGACCAGGGTGTCTTAGAGGGTCTGCCACCTCCACTCTTGAAGACACTCAAACTTTACTGGAAAAGACTCTAAGCTACTTGACTAAACATTGACATTAGCCCTGCTCTGAATAGTGTCTCAGATAAGCCCCCGTCTGGTCTAAACTTTCCTACATTTCTGTGATTCTAATGCATAGGAAGAAGAGGATTTAAGTGATAGGCTATGCTTATTAATGTAAATACTCAGGAGGTGAGCTTCCACCTTGTAAGTAGAAACTGGAAGGGGTACCAGAGGTCCCACTGACTAGTATCCCTCTGAGTCAGAAACTGGAAGGTTTCCTCTCCTGTATTTTCTATTTCCCTAGGAAAGTTCAAAGCAGTTAACAGAGGAGTAATATTCAAAGCCTACCCAAGGTCAGTAAATCCATCAGAATCAGCAAGGAAATTTGAATTTTGCTATCCTCCTTTTCATAAACTATACAAATTATGTACAGAAGAACAGAAGATGCGTTAAATATTTTCAACACACGGCAAAAATAACTCATCTATTTATAGCATTCACACTGATTCAGCATCACTCAGGGAGGTGACTCAAAGCAATTTTAACAGTTCAGAAAAAAGCCTTGGAAATTCTGTTATGAGTTTCTCAGTATCTAGGATACCTGTAAGGACAGAAAGGTTAGTCTTTTACTGATATTTTTCTCACTGGATATAGTCATAAATGCACAATTAATAGTATCTCAGAATCTTAAATTATGACCTTATATTAGCTGTATTTCTGTCAATGCTCCTGGCAGAAACAGAATGCTGTATGTAGAAAGCTGTATCTTAGTTGAGTTTCAAGACATTTAATATTTTATCTCAATTTAATAAACTACAAAAATACCTCAAATACAGTAGATGGAGGCACTTCTCAACAAGATAGAAAGGTTGGCCACTGACTCACTTGACATAAATAAGAGTAGAATTATGTACCCATAACTTGGTTGAGATTGTAATCAGACAGTTAATACATTCAGTAAAAATCTTCATATACTGCAACAAAATCTGTTGTTATCATTTATATATGAAACAGCTATATATAAAATATTTATATATAGCAGCTAGTAGATTTCATACTAAGTCATGTTAAGGGATTATAACCCTTTAATGTTATGCAGGAAGACATATAGTTTTGTAGGTATGACACTATTCCAAAATGTAGAGAAGATAGAGGAATTGGCTTTTTTAGGTGGGAATTCTACAATTAATACTTATTTTAGAGATGTTTTCCCATTTTCCCTAAAATAACAGAAAGAACGTCTTTCAGATGAGATTGAAATGAGGTTTGCTAAGGGGGAGTAAACAAACTGAGTTCATTAGACATGAAAGTTTTCTTTGTGGATATTAATGTCTAGCTATGAACAAATTACAATGATTGCAAATGTGATATAATTATTATTATCACTATTATACATCAGCAACGTGCAGTGGTGGAATGGCCAAAAATATGTATACAAATAACAAAAAACCTTGTATCTTTTTCTTTTCTTCATAGAAACCAAAGTGACAAAATATTCACTGAAGGCTGGAATTACCTCACTTTGGATGGAATCATTCTTGTGTAAGAAGGATCTTGATCAGTACTAGGAATTAAAGGTGAAAGCTGACAAATCCATGCAACTGATTTGTGGAAACTTGTAACTACACTGCAGATCATCCAAAACCTATTATTCCAGTAATACTGAGCATATACAACTTTGCGGAAATATCTATAAAAAGTTAGGAAAGTGTAGCAAACAAAGCTACAAAATTTATCCCAAAGAAAATGTACTTTTCGGACTACAATACAGCAAATAAACAAGAATCTCTTTATCTATGGTTTTTGTTGTTGGGTTCTTTTTGGGTTTGGTTTGGTTGGTTGTTTTTTGGTGGTTTTTGGTTTGGTTTGGGTTTTTTGATACTAATTCTAAAGCATTTTCCTGTAAACAGCTATGTGATTTTTTTACTATTAATTCTGGAGTCAAAGTTAAAAATAACGCATGCACAGTTGTGTTACCTACCTGGAACATGTAATTATATTGGTTGCTCTTGAAACTTTTTGGCACAAATATTCAAAAATGTTGGTGGTTTGACAGAATAAGAGATGTTCATTATCATACACTGTCTCAGTGTCTTATTCCTTGTGAGTTCACACGTGGGTTTGAGAAAAAGAAGATGAGATGAGTCTTATCTACTGATGTTGATTAGGCTTCAGTATTTTCATAATACATTTTTCTGAGCAAACCTCACTTGGAGTAAGAGCAGGAATTACTTCCTGTTGTAAGTAATGATTCCCAAAATCTTTGAAATAATTTATAGGCTTACAGATTTGGAATCACTTTTGTCTATCTCTTGAAAATCATTTGTTCTCATTTTCAGAGAGTTTATTGAGTTCTATACACACTCCACGTATCTGTGGCTATCTCCTGTATACTGTATTCTAGAGTGTACATATTTGCCTGCATGTAGGTAGGTGGAATTTAAAAGTATGTACTTTGCAGTGTCAGAACCTACACCTTTCTTGTGTCTATAGTTAAGTAAATATCAGATAAACTTCTAAAAGAAATATCTTCCATCGGTAACATAAATTACTCTTTTGAAACTCAATATAAGATGGGAAAATTAGGTAGGAATGTGAGAGACAAAAAAAAAAAAAAGAAAACCAGTAAAGTGTATTTTACCTTCTTATCATAAAAAGGAACAGTTTTAAAAAGAGTGCTGTTTAATCCTTTGTCTTGTAAGAGTATCGAGACTCTCCAATCAATATTAAGAGGAGTGTAGCACTGTATTATATGTAGCATATTATAGTCTTCCAGTCACTACGATGGCTGATAGATGAATAAAATGCATATTGGCTCAGAGATGAATAAGCTGTTTGGTCAAATGTTCTCTTTAGCAGAACTAGTGCAATTTCACTGAAATGGATGTGTTGCCATGATTTACATTAGCAGAAAATTCTAGCCACTTTCTCCTTTTTTTATACTTAAAGAGGAGGAAAAATATATTTTACATTCATCTTCTCTCAAGAGGTAGCAAATGTTTTCAAAATAAAAAAATAAAATATGAATTTATTAAAATCTTAAGGCCGGTCTGAAATGGCATAAAATGGTGGCACTTGCACTTAATTTTCCTGTTCATCTAATGAAAATACAGTTGGTAAAACTTAAAATACCTCAGCTAGCCTACTTCTCCGATGACTTACTGAGGTAAAAAAAGTAAATGTATGCTCTGAAACTAAAATCTCCATGGCTCCATCAGAAGAAATAGTAATACTACTTTTAAGATATATGTTTAAACTGATTTTTCTTTTCTTTATTAGATACTTCCTTCCTATTTACAGTTGAGACTGTGCCCAGAGTGACCATTTCTATCTTAACTTTGATTAAACTATGCAGTCAGGTTTCTGTTTAATGTAATCATCACAACAGGTTTCAGTTAATACAGTACAGAGAAACTGTGTAAGATGCAAATACACATAGTTTTTAAAATTCCTTTGGCTAAGCTATTAAAAATTAAGGATCAAATCTGCTTAAGTTAGCAAAAACTTGAGTCCTGCTCACCTTAGCAAGATCTTTAGCCTTCAAAACTCTTGAGCTAGCTCTGAGTAACATACAAAGCAGACTGACATGTACACTTCCATTCTGGCTTTTGTTACTATTGGCCTGCTAGAGTTTCAGTTACTCAGAAGATATTTAACTGTATCACATAATAAAATGTCAATAATAATAATAATAACATGTTTTACTTCTTGTTTTCAAAATATAAGGCAACCTAAAAGCTGCAATTTTTTTCTTTTTTTTTTCTTCTGCTAAATTACTCTTTGCAATGAAAGCACAATGTACAATGTGTATGCTGAAAGGCATTCCCAGTTGATTTGATCATAAATTAGAGTATTTGGGGGTGGGGGAGTGGAAAACAGACCAGAGATATTGAGAATTTTCACATTGCTTAAATTCTGTGCCAACGTTGTGTCAATAAGAAGAGATTTATTCTATTCTACCTTTCTCTTCAGCTATGCACTTCCTGTTAAATAGATCAATACCTGTGTCTATCAGAAGCTGGCTTAATATTCTTAATGAAGGTTCATTCAAGATTCATTCTGGTTACAACGCAGTTCTTTTCTTATCTTTTAGAGGCCACTCTTTAGACTTAGTATTCATTTGTAGGTGTAAGTGATCTTCATTTAAAGTTCATATCTGAAATCAGGAGTAGTTACACCACTAAGTAACAAACACGATGAATTAAAAATAGTAATAATGCTCAAAGAAATTTTATTTTTCCTTTATCCCTTTAAGATGCATATGCACTTTCTATTCTTACCAGCATAGGCGTAACTTCCTGGAATTGCACCAAAATAAATCTATCATTATGGCAAATAATTTTCTTTACAACTTCTCCCTTTCTTTTGTTTTAAATGGAAAAGGTTTTTCTGTTACACATCTGGAAAAGGAAGAAATATCTTACAACTGGAAAGTAGAACAAGTCACCTGAAGACATCAACTGATTTCAACATCTAACTACCAACAAAGAAGAAAGACTACAGATGTCACAACCACCAACTCCTATGAAGTCAGCAAGCTCTGTAGGTGTTGAAAATTTTCAACAATCAATTTTGGGTTAAAAACTTAATTACGGCCTTGGTTTTGACATACAGAGTTAAAATGTGGCTATTTTGTATTTAGTAGACTTTGTAGTCAGACTATTGTTCAAGTCTTATACCAGCAGTTAGGTCTTAAACATACAGCTGACATTACTTATTACAGATTAAAGCTGATGACTATAAAAACTGCATCTCAAAATTAGCTTTTCTAGCAAAATAGAATTTGATTGTAAATTTTTGGGGGGGTTTTGTTTGTTTGTTTGTTTTTCATTTTTGTTTCTTTACTATCATTATAAACTACCATGATGACCTTTGAAGCTGAATAAAATCTATCAAACTACTTCCTGTGAAGAAATCAGCTAAACTGTCAGCTTAAGGGCTGGCCTTTGGATGACTGATACCAATTCTATGATGTTATCTTTGGCAAATATTCTAAACTGAGTAGATACCATGTACTATTTGATGAACAGAAATAGCCTGCAGTTTCACAATACTAGTTGCATCATATAGAAAAAAAATAATTGGAAGGAAAAGATGCAGTAAAGACCCTATCTAAAAAATGTGTCTTGGAGGGAGCAAGCATTCATAATCAACTTATGTTGATTGTTTATTTTTCTTCATTTTGTTTAGCAGGGAGGAAGGCTTGAGAATTGTGACTGAGATGCTTTTCCATCCATAGGATCCTCTAGTCCCTTTCAAGAAGGAGCACATTGCTGAAACGTAACTTTTGTAATATTACAGTAGTTAAACCAGTCACAACCATTTGAACTAGTGAATTTCTCTGCTAAGAGGGACAGCTTCATGATTTCATATTATATTCAAGATTTTGGGACATTAAATTTGGGATGTGGAACTCCCTGACTTGACTTCATCTAATCTTAGTGTCTAACAGCACAACTTTGATCCCTCAAGGCACCGTAACAAATACCTACTTACTAAACAACCAACATTTTAAAAATATATGTATATCAAGAGAGAAAAAATATCTCTGCAGAGGACTACTTAGGAAAGCATGCATACATTTTGACTGTTATTTATTCAATTAAAATATTTCTCACAGAGCTGAATGCATTCCTAATGTGTATCAGCTAACATGAGAAAGACTACTGAAATACTTAAAGACCCAAAAGGTAAAAGAAAATGTTTTACCTAATCTACCTAATTTTCCAAGTCTTTTTTTTTTTCTGCAATGTTTTTTATTATTTAGAGCAAGACCTGTAATTATATTCTATGTACAATTCCTACAGTAGAAAAGTAAAGATGTAAGTATATCAGGTTTTATGTGACATAAAATACATGCCAAACATGAGACTCTTTTATCATTCACCCAAAAAGCAAACAAAAAGTAGCAATTTAAACTCCACTGTATTAAGAAGAAATAAATCTAAGTTGAACATCGTATTTCCTACAAAATTCCACATTACACTCTACATTGAAGTAAAGCATGCTGATAATAATAAACTCAAATGCATAATGGTATTTTCTAACAATTTTTACACTCCTTTCTGAAGGATAAAACAATGCTGTGTAAATAACTCTTTACTTTCAGAACAAAACTAGGATGCATAGTTTTATTACTTCCAGATTAAAGCAGATAAATGTGTTTGCAGCACTTCAGCAAAATGGTTTCAAATCAAAGTCTGCCATTCTTCTAACTACAGCACACTTACCAATTTCATAGCAAATACAATGAGGTCTAGAAAATGTATTGTTTGTCCACCTTTATTCCCTAATTATCACATACGAAAAGACTAAAAAGTTAGTATTTTTTCTACATGACTTAGATGCATTAGAATCCAACTTCTCTCTTGCCTAGCCATTTTAACAATAAAAGGATTCAGATGCAAAATATATGTAATATATTATTTAGTCTTTGTATTTCATAGATTTTAGACTACTGGCTATTTCTAAATAAAATCATGACTGGAAATAAATATAATGGGATGGCTATAAGAAGCAAATGCACTGTAAATGGATTCCAAATTTACCTGTCCACTAATACAGACAGTGTTTTTCTCTAAGCTACAATTTTTAATCCAATTTATTTTACAAGAAATAAAGAATTTTAGCATTCCTTAAGAATCTGGGAGAAGAATTTAATTTTTCTATATTGTGGCACTTTGCACTCCTGAAAGAAAGGCATCTAAAACATCTTAAACTCAGTTTCCTTTATTTTATAATTATACTGTTATCTTCTGGAAAACTTAGCCTCAAGACCTAAAATCAGTTTACTGGACAGTGTTAATTTCTTATGAGAATAGCGTACTATATTGGATAATATCCATTTACTACATAAATTTAATTTAAAATGTAATTTAACTTTAATTAAATTCTTCCTACATGTTGAAAAGACCTATATCTAACCACATTCAGCTTCAGAAATGACTTTATGTTAACAACCAATTTATCAATTTTCACTATAGGGATTACATGTACAGCACAAATACACAAAAGCAAAAGGAAAACAAAACCCATTCAGCAATACTATGCCATGTGAAGGAGGAAAAAAGTTTATCTACTTAATTCACCTATTCTATATAAAAATAACTTACGACATCTTTTTCTAAAGAACATGCAGTTTCTTACTGTTTAAACATATCATTGAAACAATGGTGGGTAATAAATTCACATGCCATAGAAAATAAAGACCTTTAACGTTTATACATTTAGCTTTATTAATTAACATTCTTATCTTTAAAACCTTTGTTTGTACTTCCCAAAAAAGCATCCATGTTCTAAAACATGAGAGACAGCATCACAGTGCAGTTGAACAAATGAATCACACATGGCATTCAAAGAACAGAAAATGTAAAGCAAGATTAAGGTGCAAGGTTCCCTTAGATCATCAGCAATTCTCACAACGTAACAACTGCTACCATCATGTTACAAGTTGATGTATAAGCACTGGAAGAAACAGCATGAAGTTTATAAAATAAGAATCATCATGCTCCAACCTTATTCGTTACACTTCCGAAATATCAAGTGAGGTGGAGAAAGTTTAGAATATTATGATCCAGACTTGGGCTGCTTAAATTCCACCTCTATCATTCTGCTCAGTGATTTCTATTTGCTTTTTCTAGGCTGTCATACATCTTTGGTCTAGGTTAAATACTGCCATAAGTACATACTTGCATCTGAACAGGAAACAACTGAGATAGACATTAAAGAAGGTGAAAAGCTGAGGCTAACATTGCAGTAAGAAAAAGGTCCCAATGGTACTGATGACTCAAACTCTAAGGAGGTTTATAAAGTAAAGTCTTGAAATACTTAACATATGAGAAGATGGAGGGGATGTTATCACAACTACTAAAGGTGTTTCCATGTCAACAGGAATGAACTTTAGCAATTGCATTTTGAAATGCCTGTGGAGCAGATGCTGGAGGCCAGACAAGATACAGGGAATTTTAAATGTCATTAGTTGGCTACATTTTGACAACTGCTACGCTCCTTTCTTTACATACTCTCTTAGTACTTTTACCTCATGGTGTTTAGTGTTTTGGCAAGCATTCTTAGAAGATAAAAAAGCCATAAAATTAGTTTCAAAACTACTCATTTTCCTACTTCTCTTTCAGAAACCCCAACATTACATGCTTTCGACGTTGGTTTTGTTGAAATCTATTTACATGCCTGAGAAGTAAAAAAAGGTAGTCCATAAACACCTGGAAGAACTTTTGCTTTCTTCTTTGGAACTGTTCATTACAGTCTCACCTGAGGCACTGGGTACTTCTGCAAAGTAGGTGACCAATGCTCTTGAACCACGTGAGTAAGGAAAGAGGGAAAGAAGGCTGACAATACTGCAAGCTGAGCTATGGGGAACACTGGAGGAACAAACTGCCCAAGGAAAAGTCAACAGGTCAGTGCAGCTACAAGACAAAATAAAACAATCACTTTTCCTCTTATAGCAAACAAAATAAATTCAGACCTACTACTAGGGATAAAGGAGTCTTTCCAAAGTGGTGTAGAAAAGTCCCATTTCCAAATCAGAAGTCCTTGCCTTGTGATATGGAAATATAGATCTGGTGGAAGAGGAAATGGTGGTAGGTCCTTCTCAAGAGATTATCATGTGTCCTCTTGTACGAAGGATAGCCCTGCTGAGCTAAGGAATCCATGAGAAAATAGAAGGCTGGCTGCAAGGCTGGATAATTATGATTTTAGGCATATAGTATGGTTTGTAATCCCACAGAGAAAAACAGTGACGTGGTTATGAGTACAAAAAGAGAACTACACAAAATGTCTGAGTAGGTTTGTAGAAAATCCTGGGATCATGATCCATGGTCCTGTGTTACAAGAAAAGGTAAGCCAGAAACTACAGAAGCAAAATATGACCAGGCTTCCTGGTCCTATTTCCTATAGGAAGCTGAAGCTGAGAAGAGGCTCTCCATGCTAGTATTCTTGAAACTACTCCAAGGATGCAGAAAACAAGACAGAAAAGTTATTGAGGAGACAAAATTAAAATACATGTTTGATCCACAGAGGGACAAAATGAGATATAAAGATTATCAGAAACAGGACACATTTCTGGAAGGGAGGGAGCTCATGCAGGAAGGTCAGACTTCCCTTAAACTATTATAGAATCATAGAATCATTTAGGTTGGAAAAGACCTTCAAGATCAAGTTCAACCATTACCCTATTCTACACGTCTACTTCTAAACTATGTCCCTTAGCACCATATATACACAACTTTTAAACACGGTTGGGGACGGTGATTCAACCACTTTCCTGGGCAGCCTGTTCCAATGCTTGACAACTCTTTCAGTGAAAAAAATTCTAACATCGAATATAAACCTCCCCTGGTGCAACTTGGGCCATTTCTTCTTGTCCCATCACCTCTTACTTGGGAGAAAAGACTATCATCCACCTCTCTACAACCTCCTTTCAAGTACTTGTAGGGGGCAATTAGGTCTCCCCTCAGCCTCCTTTTCTTCGGACTAAATAGCCCCTGTGACCTCAGCCACTCCTCGTAAGACTTGTTCTCTAGACCCTTCATAAGCTTCATCGCCCTTCTGTGACCTGGCTCCAGCACCTCAATGTATTTTTTGTAGTGAGGGGCCCAAAACTGAACACAGTACTCCAGGTGCCGCCTCACCAGTGCCAAGTACAGAGGGACAATCACTTACCTAGTCCTGCGGGCCACACTATTTCTGATACAGGCCATGTTGTTGTTGGCCTTCTTGGCCACCTGGACACACTGCCAGCTCATGTTCAGCCAGCTGTCCATCAATACCCACAGGTATTGATGCCAGGAAGCTTTCCAGCCACTCTTCTCCAAGCCTGCAGCATTGCAGGGGTTTGTCGTGGCCCAAGTGAAAGACCCAGCACTTGGTCTTGTTGAACCTCATACCATTGGCCTCAGCCTATCCAGATCCTTCTGTAATGCCTTCCTACCCTCAAGCAGATCAACACTCCCACCCAACTTGGTGTCATCTGCAAACTTATGAGGGTGCATTCTATCACCCCATCAACATAACTGATAAAGATATTAAACAGAAGTGGCACCAATACTAAGACCCAAGGAAC
>JAAGNO010012232.1:0-17372 GCA_033439905.1 Ceryle rudis
CTCCTCTTCTCCAGGCTGAACAACCCCAGCTCCCTCAGCCTCTCCTCATAAGACTTTCCCTCCAGTCCCTTTACCAGCCTTGTCGCTCTCCTCTGGACCCGCTCCAGCACCTCAATATCCTTCTTGAAGTGAAGGGCCCAGCACTGCACACAGTGCTTGAGGTGAGGCCTCACCAGTGATGAGTATAGGGGCAGAATTACATCCCTAGACCTGCTGGCCACACTATTCCTGATACAAGCCAAGATGCTGTCGCCTTCTGTGCCACCTGGGCACACTGCTGACTCATGTTCAGCCATTAATCAACCAGTTTTAAGCTGGAAGTTGAACGAGATGACCTCCAAAGGTCCTTTCCAACCAAAATGATTGTGTTCCTCAGGCTATTGTTCAATATCACTTTTCACAGGTTGTCAAAAAGAAATAAAAAGTAGATGTCTAGCCTTAAAAAGCAATGTCTGGTAACATGCAGTCAGTTTCTGATTCAAATATACTCAATGCTCAATTATATAAAGTCATAATGGTGTAGGAAGGTAACCCAGAAAAGATGAAATATATATAATTGAGATTATGATAATATAAGTAACTGTCCTCAGTTTTGGGGTTTGTTTTTTTTTTTTTTTTTTTTCACCTTTGAAAATTTGATAGGCAGAGTTGGAGACAGCTTTAAACAGAAACAAGAAGTGCACATGTCATATATTCTATTTTAACATATAGCTGGCCTGTATAGCAAAAACCTTCACTGAACAATCCTATGCAGTACCTAGAAGTGGGTGGAAGTCTGGAAGACTTTCTTGAAGTATACTTGAATAATCCAGAATTAGCATAATCACCTCTACTTTAGAAATCTTTATTTGGGGATACTTTTAGGAGTGAGTGGGTTTGTTTTTTTGTTTTTTTCCCTTTCCTTTTGGAGGCCTGTTCTTTCACGACTGTAGCTTATTTTGTTCATGAAATCAATAGAAATAATGCTGACATTTTAATTATGATCAAAAATAAGGACAGGAACAAGAGAATCAAGAAAAAAAACTTTCTCAACAAACAAAACATAAAAGAACTCATCTGAATCAGTTTTAAACTATATGCTCTCTACTTTTTTTTTCCCCAAGCAGAGCTCAATTCTTCACATAATATAATGAATAGCACACGCTAAGCATTGAACAAATAGGTCTGTAATTATACTATGGGGTCTTGGTGACACTGATAAAACATTCACCATCACCCTCTCATTGGAATTAGGCTAATTATGTACATAGTTGGGTGTCCATTAATCCTATTATTATTATTATTATTTAACAGTATTATTCATAATTTAAGTTTTCCTTCCTTTAATTTCAGCCCTGTAACAAACGAGAATGTTCCATGCTTAATTAACAGCCAAAAGCTTGAAAGTACAGTATAATGGGACATTATAGGGGCTCTATAGTGAGTTAATGACATAGCAACCAGCTAATGAGAATGAGGAATTTTTACAATGGCATTCTAAAATGAATGGCACAAACGCACAAGATGTGTCAAATAACATCATTGCCTGTATCATTACTTAGTTTTCAGAAGTGAGATAGACTTCAGGGCCATATCCTGCACTTCTCCGAGAAACAAGATTCATCCATAACCTAACAGTGGTTTTCATTATTAGGAAGAAAGTTAGCTTAGTAAACTTCATGCTACTGCATTAGTAGTGCAATTCGCAGTCTCTCTAGCAGCCATTCTAAAGGCAAAATCTCTCTCATACCAAGGAATAAAAGCAGGGACAGGAGAGAAGAAAAAGCTAAGTCTGAAAATATCCTGAAACAAGCACATCTTTAAAAAATTGCCTATCATCCTGGGTCATATTAGGCTGGCTTGTAGAATGGCAACATTCTCTAGACCCTGTGGAAAACGTGACTTTTAAAGAGGAATATTGAATTCAGAATAATACTGATATTTAAAGGCCCTGGATTTTATTCATATTCAGGTACAAGTTCACTGACCAATATTCAGGAGATCTGTATACTCTGTCCTCATATGTAAAAGGGTAATAATGTTATTTTGCTGCAATAAGACATAGTGGGGACCATCTTCTACCATGGTTGTATGGAGGACAGTGAAGAAGGATTTTCAGGTAACTGATCATTCTTTGCACAACAAAGTTATACATTATTAGTGCTACTGCAATACAGCCTAAATGAAGCTTACCTTAGTCAAGGCTGAACTATTAATTTTACATCGCATCTAGGAATACTTTTCTGTGCTTGTTTAAGAATAGCCAAAGCTGCAATCAGCCTAAGATATTTCTCTGTAACAGATGAAATTACTTACTTTCACAGATGCTTCTCCTTCCTTTGACTTAAAATGAATCCCTTATAATCCCATGTTTTGCATCAAAGACCTAACTTCAGGATGGCTACATTTAAATTATATGAATTCTACTTCCACATTTACCCGATTTGCAAACTGTTCAGTAAGTGCCAAGTCAACCTCTTACTATGACTAGATACAAATGAGTGTAGATCAGCTGATAACCCTTCATGTATGCAATACAAAACTCTGTAGGAAGCAGTCATGAAGGAGCAAACAGGATGTGTTGCATCATTTCTAGCTATATTAACAGATGTCTGTGGTCTCAAAACCTGCTCCTGAATCCATTTGTTGGACTGTGAAGTCAACTCTGATTTAAGATACATCAAAATGGTTTTCAGTTCAGTGAAACAAATTACCTATTTCACTTGGAGAAGGAGGAAAATATGGATATCTGTCACCCATCTACCACAATAATATGTGGAAAAAAATAGGTGGAAACATGATTAGTATGCAATTGTATTAACATGTGACTGCAAAGAATTATTGCTTCATTTTTCTGTGAGCAAAGGTGAGCTATAGGTTTTAACATATGAATACGGCTGCATGAGAGAAAGTAAAAGGCACATCAAACAGCATGTCATGGTGTCACTGCTGAAGAACATATGCCTT
The DNA here is from genome assembly GCA_033439905.1 of Ceryle rudis. Classification (NCBI taxonomy): domain Eukaryota; kingdom Metazoa; phylum Chordata; class Aves; order Coraciiformes; family Cerylidae; genus Ceryle; species Ceryle rudis. The sequence continues at coordinate 2,947 of JAAGNO010012232.1, forward strand.
TTCTTTACAGTGAGGATGAGTATGCTACAGGAGAAAAAGAGTTTTTCCAGTTGGTGCAGTTTTCTTGCTTCAGTAATTATATTTTTCCATTCAAGTTTCTACACTGGCTTTGATCTGAGATGAACACAGGAAAGGCTAATTTTGATTTTCTATAAAGGCCTGACAAAACATGTAATTGTTTGTATTTGAGAACTTAACACTAAAACCAAAATAAAACAAAACAAAGCCAGGCAATTTCTTATTCAGGTGTTATTGATCCTGCACATATTCTGCATCAAGGGAAAAAGAATTACTGCCTCCCTCATTCCCTTTGTGTAAATCAGAAATGAAAACTAAGTAACTGGGCATACCATGCCAAACAGTCATAAATCAAATCTTCCCCCAAATAAGCAGTAGTCATAATAAAGATATTCAAACAGCATTGACAGAAGCCATGCAAATAATTTCACAAGTAAATCAGGGTAAGGGTCCAGTAATAAATTCCAGTTTGACTGGTATGGCAGAAATTTAGACAAATTAGTGAAAGATGGGAATGTTTTACAAGCAGATGGAAAGACAGTAATCATTTGATCAAGTGCAACTGGACACTGTAAATTATTCTATATTTCACTTCAGAATGAGATATGCATGTGATATTAAATTCTTCTAGATTTACTTTTGTAGAACTTTTGGATAGGAATAAGAAATGTACAGAAATACCATCAACATCATGTAATTGAATACAAAACTAATCCAATAACCGTTAGAACTAGGGAAAAAAATCTGTTCATTATTTTGTTTAGATAAAACTAGCTTCATGCTTGTAGAAGGGACTCTACAATAAGGTGCAAAATCTTGTCTTCGCAAAATTTAATTTCTTTCCTGACTCCATTATGTAAGAGAAAGGGAAGTAACAAAGACAACCCTGAGTGACACAGACATGACAGTAATTCACAAAAGACATGACCACTTGCTATCTCTTTGGACAATACTTACGCGATGTTAATTCTTACATCTGATGCCTAGGAACTAGGGTAACAGGTATATTACAAACTGGAAAGACAGATAAATTAGACAGTTTGATGAGGCAGAACCACAAGTTTTAACCTCAGCAAGGCTCATGTGCCCCAGGTATATAGGATGAACTCTGGATTTTCACACAGACCTTTAAAGTGAAATACTAAAGCATCGTGTTATTTGTACACAACTATTTCCATGGTTGGTATGTATATATTCTCATTGTGTTATAAATGGCAAGATAGAAAGTTTATGACCAGCAACTTAAAGCTTGAAGCTCAGCAACTGAATCCGTAAGTCTCACACTTACAATGGAGCCAAAGACTCTGTTCCTAGCTACTTGGCTAGAGCTTATGACATAATTTTTGAAGTTACTTATCAAAACAATAGATGCGCAGCTTTTCAAACAGAAGTATGAATTAGCTAGCCCATTAAAATTTCTGCAGGGAAATAGTTAAACTTCCCAAATAAGGAGACAGTTCTTCCTTTAGAAGAGATGCAATTTAAGGCAGCAAGACTACGAGAGCTTCATTTCTCCCACACTTTCAAGTCCTTCCCTATTGGAAAGATAATTTTTCAGTAGCCTTTTTTTTTTTTTTTTTTTTTTGAAGACACAAACTTTAGTCTAATTTCTTAGGTGACTGAGATGCTAATCAAGCAACTCAAGGCAGAGAGGCTAGTGAAAATAATCAAATGTGAAACTGTCCAGGGGAAACACTCGACTTTGAAGTAAAAGAGAGGAAATTGTCATTTTGAAGCCACTAGAGACAGCCTTCCTGTTACAAAGAAGACCCTGGGGAGTCACTACCTGATTTGCTCTTAGTCAGGCTGGCATCTCAATGACAGGGCAATTGTAATTAGGATGAATAAAATGAGAGATACACCAGTTCCATGATTTGTAATTCAGTCAGCAACATTAAAGACACCACATTTTGTTTAATTTTCTGAAGAATCAGGCACTATGCTAACAGGTAACAGGACTTACTCCTGTGGGGATAACGTACATAAAATCTGAATCTGCTTCTATGCAAAGAACAAGATGAGACAGATATGTTCTTCAAGATGGAATTTTAGGTAACCTTTAGGAAAATTTAAGATAGAAAGTCAGATGTTGGGATTTTTTTTTTTTTTTCATTCTGTGTCCAGTTACACAAGAGAAAAACAATGGAGTTTCACAGAAGTAACTGCCTTCAGAATATGATATTTCCATCCAGCTAATGAAAACTGCAGAGTACAGATGCATCAGAAAGTTCTTGTCTTTGCCATTAGAATCAGTAACTCCAAAAAGAGTATTTTTAGTATCATTTTCTGGGTATTCACAATTCATTGTCTGGCAAAACCAACAGTTTTTCCAGAAAATATGTAAATTTCCATAGGTAAAAACTAAAAGGTCATATTTAAGAACTGAAATCCACTCAAAAACTCTTTTAAACCGAGATGTTGTAAGTGACTCCTATAGAAAAGTATGCAAGATAGGACAGTTTTATCTCAGTCTTCATCTCCAGATAGGAACTAAAAAAAAAAAAACCACATAAAACCAGCATCCTTTTTATAACAAACACCCAACAAAACAATAATCGACCAACCAAAAAAACACTCACCCAGATAGAAGCATGGAATGACTAAGTGAGGACAGTTACAAAATAATCTCTACATTACAAAATAATGCTCTACATATAAAGAAACACATTTCCCCAGAGGTTGATCTCTGGCTTTGACTCAGGTTCAATAGTCATCAGCAGGTATCAAGTACCCTGTGAAAGAGACAACGAGGGAGGGATAAATATATTGCATATCATTTTAGTACTTTGTTTCTGTGAGTTGAAACAAGGGCCTGAGTATGAATGTAATTCAAAGCTAGAAAATATTTCTTTTGCACTTAGGCACTGAAACATACCAGTATACAGCACTTTTTTTTTTTTTTTTTTTTTTTTTTCCCCCCCGAACAAATACAAGCTTTATTGCAGGATTTGTGTTAACATTGGTGGGTCCTGCTACATCGCAGAGGCCACAAGTCCAACATAATCAAGTCCTCCTCTGCCCCAGGTCAAGATGGTGAATACAACTTTAACCATATTTTGTCACTGAGCTTAAAACTTACCTGTGTCAAATTTGTAGTAGTGCCTGAATCTAATCCTAGTGAAGTTCTTTTCTGTATTACAGATTGAAGTAGGTTTGTAAGCACATGGGTCAGGAGGCAGCCTTACTGTGATTGGTGCCTGTGGCAGTTCTGCACCTTTAAAGAGGCTGGACTGTCAGTGTTAACTGAAGATTTCTCATTTCTTGACCTGTCAGTCCCACCTGTGCCACAACCATTAATTTCTGTTGATAATACCATTTTCCAAAGGGAAAGTACCTTCCTTTGTGATTTGCTCCAGTTGCCTCCATGACCTTGTTCAGTAATTAACATCATCTACTGAAGAAGCCAACTTCTATGTAATTATATTGTTTCTAGTTCTATATTTATCAAATCAGATTCTTTATGTAGCTGTGTAGGGGTTGCTATCTATCTGTCAATCTTTCTGTAGAATCACAGAATAGTTTGGGTGGGAAGGGAACTTAAAGATCGTCTAGTTACAACCCCCTTCCATGGACAGGGACACCTGCTACTAAACCAGGTTGCTCAAAGCCCTATTCAGCCTGGCCTTAAATGCTTGCAGGGAGGGGTCATGGGGAACTTCTCTGGGCAACCTGTTCCGGTGTCTTACCACCCTCACAGTGAAAAAACTCTTCTTAATTTTTAATCTAAATCTACCCTCTTTCAGTTTAAAGTCACTACCCCACATTCTGTCACTATATACCCTTGTAAAAATCCCTCCCCAGCTTTTGTGTAGCCCACCCCTTTAGGTACTGGAAGGCTGCTGAAAATTTTCCTGGAGCTTCCTCTTCTCCAGGCTGAACAACCCTAACTTTTTCAGCCTGTCTTCACAGCAGAGTTATTCCAGTCCTCTAATCATCATGGTGGTTCTCCTCTGCACCTGCTCCAATAGGTCCATGTCTTTCTTCTGACGGCCCCAGAGCTGGACACAGTACCCCAGGCGGGATCTCACCACAGCAGAGTAGAGGGGGAGAATCACCCCCTCAATCTGCTGGTCATGCTTCTTTTGATACAGCCCAGGATATGGTTAGCCTTTGTCCCTTTTTAGAAATGGGACTTACATTTCCCCTTTACCAGTCATTGGAAGTTTCACCAGACTGCCACCACTTCTCAAATATGATGGATAGGGGCTTAGCGACTTCATTAGCCATTTCTCCCAAGATCCACAGGTCTGCTGTGCTAACTGAACACTCAGGTCAGGTCCTGACCTCCTTCTATGACCAGGTGACCCTCTATTGGATGAGGGAAGGGCTGTGTGGATGTTATCTACCTGGACTTCAGTAAGGCCTTTGACACCTTCGCCCACAGCATTCTCCTAGAGAATCTGGCAGCCCATGGCTTAGACAGGTGTACTCTTTGCTGAGTTAAAAACTGTCTGGATGGCCAAGCCCAGAGAGCTGTGGTGAATGGAAAGAAACCCATTTGGCAACTGGTCACAGGCAGTGTTCCTCAGGGCTCAGTTTTGGGGCCAGTCTTGCTTAATAACTTTATCAAAGATCTGAATGAGAGGACCCTCAGTAAGTTTTCAGACAACACCAAATTGAGTGGGATTGTTTATCTGATGAAGTGTAGGGAGTCTCTGCAGAGGGATCTAGACAGGTTAGATTGATGGGCCAAGGTCAGTGGGATGAGTTTCAACAAGGCCAAGTGCTGGGTCCTTCACTTCAGTCACAACAACCCCAGGCAATGCTACATGCTTGGGACAGAGTGACGGGAAAGCTGCCTGGCAGAAAAAGACCTGTGAGTGCTGGTGGACAGCTGGCTGAATATGAGCCAGCAGTGTGTCCAGGTGGCAAAGAAGGCCAATGGCATCCTGAGCTGTATCAGAAACAGTGTGGCCAGCCGGAGTAAAGAAGTGATGATGCCCCTGTACTCAACACTGGTGAGGCTGCAGCTTGAGTGTTGTGTTCAGTTTTGGGCACCACAGTATAAGAAGGACATTGAGGTGTTGGAATTGCTCCAGAGAAGGACAATGAAGCTGGTGAGGGGTCTGGAGAATATGTCTTATAAGGAGCAGCTGAGGGAACTGGGATCATTTTGTCTGGAGCAGATGAAGCTGAAGCAAGACATTATTGCTCTCTATAACTACCTGAAAGGAGATTGTAGTGAGGTGGGTTTTGGTCTCTTCTCCCAAGTAACTAGTGATGAAAGGAAATGAGCTTAAGTTGCACTAGGAGAGGTTTAGATAGGATATTAGGAAAAATGTCTATACTGTAAGATGGCAAGGCATTGGAATAGAGTGCCCAGGAAAGTGGTAGAGTCACCATCCCTGGAGGTGTTTGAAAATACATTTAGACCTGTCACTTCAAGACATGGCTTGGTGGTCATAATAATTTTGGATAGACAGTTGGACTTGATGACCTTAGAGGTATTTTTCAACTGTAATGATTCAACAATTCTATGACTTTTGCACCTTGAGTTTCTGCAGATGATTTTGAACCTGATCTTCTGTTACAATGGGGATGTCTCCCAGTCCTCACCTTTACCTTCTGTGTCTTGGGCGGTGTGGGTGCAGCACTTGCAAGTAAAGACTGAGGTAAAAAAGTCTATCTATCTATCTATCTATCTATCTATCTATCTATCTATCTATCTATCTATCTATCATCTCTCTATCTAGTTTTTCCCTGACACTGGAAATCAGCAATTTCAAATTCTGACATTAAGTCTCACAGGTGTTGTCACCAGACTCCCGCCTCATCATAGTTACATCAGGGGGTGTAAAACTAACACATGCACACACACACACACACACACACACACACAAAGTGAGTCCCTGAACAGGACATTCCCACAGTCTTAAATCAAGAAGTAAAGAAGATCTGTGCCTTTTGAAGGGAAAGAAAATGACGCTTTACATTTAAGCAAATGAAAAGATAACTGGGAGATAAATCATATGATTTCTACTAAGAACAGAGGATGAAGAAAAGCTCCTAGGTTATCATCTCAGCCCAAAATGAATAATTCTGTTTGTAATATAATCTTTTGAGACTTACCAATTTGAAAACCAGGATGTGAGACATTAAGCAAAAAATTTTTACTTCTTGTCCAGTGTCCCACCATTACCTCATTTTTCAGAAAGCAATTAAGCTGGCTAAAATCCCCTGGCAATACTCTAAGCTCTCTGTTTTAAATACCCCCCGGTCTTGTCACCCCATTTCACTCAGCTGAATCCTAGCAACAATTTTGTTTCCTGAACAACATGGTTAACTTTTCTACCAGAGCAAGGCCTTGTGGATCTCCTTTAACAGCCCAGCAACCACACGTGTAAAATCTGTTAGGTTTTCATAAGAAATAATAGCAGCAAATTATTAAATAAATAAATAAATAAAGTATTACATATTACTGGTAACCAAAGAAGCTAGAGAAAATAGGCGGACTTGTATGAATACATCCATGGAAACTGGCTAGAGAGTATTTAGACCTGTTTTAATGAGCAAAAGGACAAGCTAATGATGGCTGGAAAGTAATGGGAACACTGAGTTCAACATAATTCATTGTGTTCAAATGAAACTCATCTTCAAAAAAGCATTTAAAAACCCCAATAAATAAAAGTAATATATTTTTATTATCAAAGGAAAATGAAAAAACTCCAGAAACTTGAAATAATAGTATAACTTTAGATGTGAGGAATTCTGCCTATTACAAGGAATAACCATCTAGGCTAGTAAGGAGATATTAAAGACATTTAAAGGGGAGGTGAATGATTGGCATAATAATTGAAAGAAAATGGGCAGACGGCTGCTAAAATCTAACCTGTATACTTGACATTTGGAGCTAACATATATATCTGCAGTCCTAAGTCATTAATGAATCATAAAAGACACAAGGCCATTGCTCCCACTATATTTTGGATATGTAGACAGGAGCCAGCACTTCACTCCACACAAGCCACAGGGTGCCAAAAGAGAGCTTGAGTCTATAAAAGTACGTATACATCTGCCCACTGCTGTAACTGCCCAAGAGTTTGAAGACACATTTGGACTGCAGCCAGAGGACCCCAAGGCAGGATAACTAACTAATCCAAGTTACTTTCTCCACCACATTTTAAATGCTAATTGAAGCTTAAGGTTGTGTCCAAAAATCACTTTGCATTCATGTTATGCCAACCTGCTCTTAGGTGTAACTTTGGATCCACATCTAGGAAATTATGATGGAGAAACTTCAGGTTCAAACTCCCACTGAAAAACAGAACCTGCTTGCAATGAATATTGAGCCTGCCTTGGCCACTAGTACGTATCCTACTGGGAGCTGTGGCAGAATGACATGAGTTCAGGGTACCTCTTCAAGGATGAAAGCAACCTTTGGTGGAAGAAATGATGGGATTTGTAATGAGCTTGATTTTGGGGAGACAACAGATATGTTACAGATGGATAAAGGAGTGTGGCTCTGGGATCACACCAAGCCTAAGTATGATTCTTGGCCCAGAACTGCAAAGTCAATGTAGACAGCCATAAAGGGTACTCACTGACTTATTTAGAGAAGCCAGCTTGTAAAAGTAATCCATTCTGTAGGGGATTACACCTGTGTACTAAGCCATGAGGATGAAAAGCTTTGCACTATTCGAATACAAATCTAGTTATTGTGTGCCCAGACTAGACACAGAACTGAGTTATTAATGTGCTTAAAATTCAGGCTCCTTGTTCCAATCAGATAAATCAGTTCTTTTTCAAAGTATAAAAGAATAGGCTCATTTTCACCCCTGGCATAAGAACATGCAGAGGCGTAACAAATCTGGCTCCCAGCAGAGCTGGAAAATTCTGTGAAATATCTGATAAATATTTGTTCAAATGCTTTGGGCCCTGACCCAACAAAGCATGTGTACAGATGAAAAACAGATGAGTACTCCCAGCAAAATGAAAGGAATATCTGTAGAATTATTCACAGGTTGAAATCAAGCATACACTGAAACATTTTCCTGGGTGACTCTGTTTTGTGGCTGGTATGAGCGTGGACTCTAAGCACAGAACTATTGGTACAATTTATTTCAGACAGAGAGGAATCATTGCTATTATTGTTATTACTGATACTTTGCAGCCTATATAGTGGATGCACTTTGACTTTAATAATGTTTTTCCTTGATCCTAGCACAGCTTCTTCCCCTTCCCATGTATCTTAAAGCAGTTTATGCTGGCATAACTGCATCTGCAATAGGCACTTATGTTGGTATTTCTGTAACAGCACATCAGAAACTGATGAGAAATAAATAAATAATAGAAACAACAATATCCTTATTCTTCCATATGGAACATTCACACCAAATATGGAGTGCATTCTGTCATGTCCTTCTTTCACTTCTCCGAAAAGCAACCATTAGAAAGATACAGGTAGGACTGAACATACAAAACTGCTTCCATACAAGAAGATAGTAAACAGCCCAAGGCTCAGACAAAAAGCTCTGAAAGGATGGAGAGAGCCCTCTAAATAGTGAAGAAGAATAGCGAATGTGTATTTATTGTTTCTTATGGCATAAAAATTATAAATAGTCAAACAGAATTATCAGATGGGAATTATCTAAAAGCAAACAAAGGAAAGAACTTATACATAAACCAGAATTAATTGTACAACTTGTTGCCACAGTAACTTGTGGATGACAACTGCATCAAGCAGATTCAAAAGATAATTAGACAAATCAGTGAAAGGACAGTCCTTTCTAAAGGGTAGACAGACAAAGACGTAAACACTCTACGTGTTAAGGCTGTGTGCTGATTGAAGATAGGGAATACTGAAGAAATATTAATCTGTGCATGTTCTGCTTCTGGACTCTTCCAAGTCATTGTCTATATGATATTGGGCTAGATCACAGAAGGGTTTACATCCCAAGATAGTATGGAAACATAATTTGGTGTGTCAGGGAAACACGGATGGACTTTGTCAGTCTTATGTACTGTTCTTTTTTGAAGCCAGGTCTACATCACCTTCATTTACTGTGTCCACAGGTCCAGTACAAATAGGTCAGACTAAATGACAATCCTCTGATTATTTTAGCACAAGTGGAGTGGGAGATAGAAAGAGGTTCTGGTACTAGATGAGAGCTGAGCATGGCTAACTAAAAGAATCCTAAAGGAAATTATTAGTTTGGGAGCCTGTCTACAGCCACAGCTTAGCTCTGCCCTCCTGTGTCATGTCTCTTGCTTTATGGCCACCCACACCTTGGCAAAAAGATGCAAAAATACAAAGGTTTGCTTTACTGTCAAAAATAGGTGCAGTGACTGTCTAGTAGCTGAATGGCCTAGACGATACATCTACTTAGGTAGATGGCCATTTTCATTTCAAGCAGCTCAGTTTTCCACAGGTGCCAAAGTAGGAGTTACCTTAGAAATCCAAGCCTACTACACTTAACCTTGCAGAACTTGGCAGTACAAATGGTTTAGGTTTACATTTGTAAAGGCATCTAGGTGCCATTTCACAACCAAAATAATCTTGCTTACCTGACCTTTTTTACTTTTCAGTTAACATCATGAAGGAAAACATCACCCAGAAAACCCATGTGAAGCTAAGTTCTACAGTCAAGCAGTCCTCTCTTGCAAACATCTGAGAGCTTTCTAGTCTCCTTAGTTGTGATTAATGGGTCTATTCATGTGTGTAAAGTTATTAACAGAAATATTCATAGAAACAGATACTAAACCAATGAGGAATGAATTAACAGGTTAAAATGGGTGTACAGAGCTGATCAGGTTATGCTCCAGCTTATCTTCTTAGTAGTGACCTAAATTATTTCTTTATAGCCTATAAAGAAAAAACAAGCCCATGCAGAAAACCTTAGAGCTGACAATCCTCTCTGTCTGATTGCAGGTTGTTTTTTTTTCCCTTGTCGTGGGTTCACCTTGGCTAACAGGCAAATTCTCACCTAGTTGTTCACTCCCCGCTACCCATCAGAAAGGCAGGGGCAGAAAACAAGAAAACAGAAACAAGAAAACCTGTGGGTTGAGATAAAGACAGGGATATCATTTACCAATTACTGTGATAGTCAAAACAGATGAGAAAATGAACTTAATTTATTGTCAATTAGAATAGGTTTGGGTAATGAGGAACAAACAAAAAAGAGGAAACAAAACCAAAACACCTTAAAACAGAGTCTTACTTCCCTCTTTCCCTCAGTCTCCAGACTCCTACCCACTCTGAGTTGCCCAAGGAGGTTAGGGATACAGTCAATACCTAGCAGTTTCTCTCTGCTGCTCTTTCCCTCTCCTACTTTTCCCCTGCTCCAACATGGACTCTCCATGGACCTCAACTTCCTCATGAATATCCAGCTGCTCTACAATGGGATCTCTGCTGCGGGTCAGGCACATGTCCTCCCCCTCCTCCTTCTTCGGTGTTTGTAAGGCTGTTTCTCACTCTTGTTCTCTTCTTCTCTTCACTGCCCATTTCTTTTTTTCGTTTCTCACACATGCTTTCACTGAGACACCACCAGGCTCAGCTGTGCCCTGTGGTGTGGTCATTGCAGAGCCATGTGGAACTGACTGTAACCAGCACAGACAGGACAGCCCCAGCCTCTTCTTACAGAGGTCACCCCCGCAGCCCCTTCTGGCTGTCAGCACAGGGAGACCCAATAAATTTCTGAATGCTTATGTACACTGAAATTGTGAGGATACAACATAGAAATACAATGCAGAACATAGCAAGGGGAAAGTGTGTTAGGAAATGTTCCCTGGGGAAATGTGGCCATAGCAGGCTGTGTTCATGCTGCTGGGACAGGCATGTGGGTAGTGAAAAGGGCATGTCTCCTACCATAAACCAAGCTAAAGAATATCATCACACACAGAGAAAAAAATGCAAACTTTGTCTTCAGGGTATGTGTTTAAGATGGAGGTAAGCCACCAGTACACAATGACAGACATAAAGGTCTGTCAATGTGGCCTAACAATTTGAAAGTAGACATTGCGCTTGGGCTCTGGCTGAGGTTCTGAATGGGGTCCAGAACAAGGTGTATCTCTAAGAATACAACTGTCCACACTTCTTCTGAAGGAAATGGTAGTTTTGGACAGAAATTACCACTAGAGGGACCACTGGTCTGATCTCTCAAAGAAATCCAGAGTTTCTGTGCCCGTAAATTTCAGCTGAAGTGTAAAATACACGGGATCATGGTGACTTTCTTGGTGTGATTGTCACTGATGAAGCTGTTGCCTGTGCAGCCCCATCTCATCTTCATCTACCAGTCCCTGTTTCACAAATGGGTGATGGGGAATATGGAGCCTACCACACTTTTCTTAAGGGATGCATGAAAAGATAGAAGCACTCTTCCTCTGTTTCTCAAACAACAGAAGTGGACATTGTGCACTGCATTTCAGCAGAAAACCTATAGGTTAAATACGAAGAAAAGCTTTAACCAGCCTCACAGGAATAGTTCAGGAAACAGAATAAAGTGCCAGAAGAGCTTGTGTAAATGAGGCAATAATATTCAAAGCAGGATGTGATACCCAGTTATTAAGGATGAAAAAAGTCCATGAAATCAATCCTGCCACTATGCCGTAGGATGGGGTAGCTGGCCAGAGGCCTCCATTCCAGCCTTAATAAATGGGTATTGGAGAAGACTGCATTAGCAGTTAAAGGAGACACCAAGGGTGCAAGCACATAGAAATGATATTAAGGGGCAGAGACAACACTCTATTTACAATAAAATAAACATCATTTACACATGTGTTACCCATTTAAGTGAGAAGATAGGAAATGGAAGCAGGCACTGTCAGGCTACATTTAGAAAAGATGTGTTTGATGGAACATTTCAACGTGCTTCGATTGAGACCCCTGCTACTTTCCTTTTGAAAATTGTAGAGTAAAATGTGCTAGTGAATTGTAAAGGTTTCATCCCCCTTGATGTGTTTTTATTGAACACAACTTGCAGGCTTCAAATTTTAATATTCTGTCCCTAGACTGCTGTCACTCACCATATCACACTTCTTAACTCACAGGGGTTAGGGTTTGGGGGAAAATGGCCCAGCCATAATCATTAGGACGCTTTGTTTATCATAGGAGTGTATTGTCAAAATGGAAATTTATATTTTATAATTCCCATGGGAAACAAAAAGATGGCATTTAAAAGTGAAAATATAAACAAACAAACAAAAAAAGAATGTGTTTTTTTCTCACTAACTGCCATGCTCTATCAAAAAAACCCAAAGCATTTTCTGATTATATTCCATCTATTTCCAAAGTGCTTCCTTCTCCTTCTTAGGAACTTTTTCATCTGGGTTTCAGAATAATTTCATGCCTTTCTTTCCCCCCTAAGCTATCCAGTGTGTAAACTTACAGATGGCAGCGTCCTTCTCAGACATCATTTTCATTGCTACTAACTTCTGTGCCTCTGGAGGAGGCCAGCTTATGGTTCTGTTATGCCACTAATGAGTCTCCCATCTCTTCAGCAGTAAACAGTCTTTTTACTAGTCAATATTTGTGCTACACTGTGCACACAACACCCTAAGAATCTTGCCCCCGCTAGTGAGCACATTTTATGAATCTAAGTAGTTTTTTGTTGTCTTCCAAAGACTCAGGATCTCTGGACTTTGTATATCCACATCTTCTGTACCTAGATCACAACTTTTCTGTGAAAAATGCATGCTTGTGGCAGTGGGCAATTCAGCTATGTATTATTTATTCAGTTTCTCTGGAGCAAAAGATAAATATATTGACTTTTGAGTGGTTAGGCATGCTTGGTCCCTGTGATTCTACCTAGAAAAAGACACATAGCTAGGTCATTTGGAAAGCATGATCTCTTCCAAGAAAAGTTCAATAACACTTAGTATATCCACTAGGCTTCACTGTAAAAAATGAATGAAATGGGTTCAAGGAAACACTAATTAGACTAGTAGTCTGTGAATCTGGGAGCATTGTAGACACAGTAAAGTACAAAAGGCTTTTAATCTGTATTTGTTGCAAAGTGGGATACATGAAACTAAATAGAATAATAGTTTGGCAATGTCCTAAGGAAATAAACAATTTTCCACCTTATATTCCTGGAATATACATTATAATTAGCTGCAGGAAATGCTCATGAGCTAAATAAAATTGTCATAAGTAAGAGACAGTGCTTCTGTCTATGACCACTCTTAAACTGGAGTTTTCAGAGGTGCCAGAACACGCCTTTTGAGCTGCACTGAGATGTGTGATTGCACTGGAGCTACTCTAGATATATTATGATGTACCTCAAATGAAGATTGGACTTTAATCATTGAGTCACAAGCCCCTAAAGTATACTATGAGTTCAGAATATCTCAGACTAGATTTGAAACTGTTTTTCAGTCATGATTGAAATGGAAGGAGTACATTTTATCTACTACCAGAATCCTTCCTGCAAAAAATCAAAAACCTTCTAGCAGTATCATTACCTGTTGGATGAGCTGCATTTTCCTGGGAAGTCCCTAATAATTGTATCAGCTGGGAATTTTGACTAAGTGACTTAGGTCATTCCTTACAACCTCATTTCCCAATGTATGATGAATCTAGAATTCTGCTAAATCTTGGGATATTTGAACCTGACACTGTTCTGCTGCTCTGCTGCTGACTATTCAGGATCTGGGATATGCTGAAATCACTTTAACACAGAAAGCATCCAAAATCCTAGAGAAACAGGATTTCCTTAGCTTTCTTGCTTGCTGCATTCGTCATCCTAGATATCTTGATAGGCAGAAAATACTGTAAGGACACTCAGATGAGCAAGAAATCCTATAGGGCTGGAGACCATTTAATCATCCACCATCCTACCTGCATCATGTGGAAGAAAACTTTAAAATATGAATTAAAACTCAGCAAACTCACATTCAATTAATATTATTCATATTATTAATACTTGCTGTTGCAGGACTTATCAGAAGATAATTGACCTTGTCAATGTTACGCGCCCTTTGCATTACTGTTAAATCCTTCTGCTCCCCTTATGTTTAATTATAACATGATAAAGTCAAATGGAAATGTGTTTTCCCCTTCCCTACCTTAACCATAGAATGTCAAAGAAAAGGCGAGAGGAGGGTGAGGAGAGGGGGGATTGGAGGAGGAGGGATGGATCTCCTAAAACATGTAATCTGCTCAATTAATAAAGTGAATCTAACGGTACTGCTCCCTGGGGCCTGACAAATGCACCTGTCGCCATCACCAGACAACTGATATAAAATACGTGTCCAGACACTTTTCCCCTCCACCAATCTCTATGTATGTATTTTAAGGAAAGAAATAGCTAATTTGAGCTAAAGGGCAACTGGGCTGACAAGTTTTTTATGTAAAACTCTGATTCACTGCAACGCTCATGCTACTCAGGCATCAAAATATAGTATAGCAAACAGGACTTTTTACAAATGTTTTATATAGAGAAAGGAATATATATAAGAATGATAAAGAAGGA
>JAAGNO010012233.1:0-33305 GCA_033439905.1 Ceryle rudis
CAGGTACTGGAAGGTGGCTATTAGGTCTCCCCTGAGCCTTCTCCAGGCTGAACAATCCCAGCTCCCTCAGCCTGTCCACACAGGAGAAGTGTTCCAGCCCTTTGATCATTTTCGTGGCCCTCCTCTGGACCTGCTCCATCAGGTCCATGTCCTTGCTGTGTTGAGGGCTCCAGAGCTGGACGCAGGATTTGAAAAGTAGCCCTATGTTTCTTATACTGGCAGTGAAAAAGACAAGGTGAGAGCAGAGTGCAGTATTTTTCTGAGTTTTCTCCAGTCTCATTCATTTTTATAACATCACATAGTTAAACTTTTATATTTCTTTCTAAAGTGTGTAAAACTTTGTGTGGTGGAGAGTATTATTTTCTTTGTGTAACAGTTTGAAATTCCTTTTACCTTACTCCAAATAATGCAAAATTCTTCGTTCAAGGAAGAAGGGGTTGAAAATCTTGAATTACACAAAGCATTTCACAAAACAATGGGATTACCACTCTTCTGATTATGGATGGGGAAGGGATACTTTACATATTAAACTCTTTGAGCTCAGGCTCCTGAATTCCTTCATACGAACAGCATGCTTATGTTCAAAATTACATTTATGATTTAAATGTTTGGTTTCTTCCTATATAAAGTAATAAAAAAAGATTTTGCAGTGAAGACATCTGTCTTGAGCTTGTGAGGACAGAACTCAATGCCTTGTGTTGTAGACACTCATATTACGTTAAGTGATCGTTCTCATATCATTTATCTTATTCATGCAGTGAGGATGTCTTAATCTGTAAGATGAGGATAGCCATATTTCTTCACTCCCGCCGCCTGTTTGTCTTTAGATAATGAGCCATTAAAACAAGGGCTAATATTAAAATATATATTTTTATGGGACCTATAACAGAGAAGGCCTGTATGTATCAGGGAGTTCTGAGCACTATTGTAATTCTAATTAACCACTAAAATTTAAATATACAAATGATAGAATCCCACTACTTTGTTACAAAGTATACATCTTAGAAGACCAGATTCTCATCAGCCCGCACAGAGGAGGAAACTAAATGGTGAACATAAAGCATGTCAAATAATCTGTGATATCTCTACCTGCCTGTGCTTTTAGCCCATGGTGAATAACAGCGTACCTTCAAGAAAATAACATATTAGTTAATTCTTGCATTTTCTGCAAGGTGTAGTTGGGAATACATGTACTAGTGCTTTCCTTGAAGTGACTGCCCCCTCCCTTGCCCATTATTATTGGTGTGCTCCTATATCTGGAGTTCTACACTGCTCCTCTGCTTTGCATAATTCTGCATGTCCTTAAAACTGGTAAATTACCTTTACTTTTAAGATCCTGTTGGACTGCAATTTAAAGGGGTTTTGATATGCCTGAGAATGAGAATGGTTAATTCTTAGTCTGTTATGCAATATCGCTTTTTTGATTGAAGCTTGGTGGGAGCTTGGACAGTCAGCACTCCATAAGAGAATGCTCAATAGCTTGTATTATTGGACTTTGAGCTTTTATGGTTCAAGCCTTTATAAACTGTGTCAAGCTGTGATAGTTATAATTATTGCGCACGTTGGCTTAACCTATATAGTGTAGTCATAATGCATTAGCCTTTCCAACTCTCACTTGCTGGCCTTTATTATCAGTGACATTTTCCTTTAAAGGTTCAGAGCAAGCATGACTTTATGATCAGCTGTAAGCTTTAACTAAACCAATTCTTTTTTTTTTTTTTTTTTTTTTTCCCAAGGAAGACCGTTATTGCAGAAGCCAGGAGATGGCAGTCTTTTGTAATGGATCAATCCTTAAATTCTACTGGGCATCACATTTTCTGTTCTTGTGCCCCTAAGAAGGCAAACATTTAAAATGAAGTGATGGAGGAGCCACACTTCTTGTCTTGCTGGCACAGTAAGTCATTGCATGCTTGACCCCTCTGGTATTATCTAAAGCATTTTCTTTCAGATGTCAGATCTTTAATGTAAATCCAGGGGGAATAGTGGTCTTCCCAGTCTTGAGATTGGCTTTAGTGCAAGTTTTCTCACCTGGTTGTTTCAACATACCAAACTACGGTTCTCTATTCTGTGGTAACACCTAGAAGTCAATCCCTAGCCAGCCTTCCTAAGACTGTGCTTACCTGAAGAGAGTCTTTTTCAGAGAAAACCATCCTAGAAACAAACCACAATTCTTTCCTGTATGTTTAATCAGTAAAAATACAGTAATCCAGAGACTGTATGACCTAGTCTGTCTCTCTGTTAGTTTGCTCCTTAATGTATCTGGTCATCATTCTTGGACAACTCAGAGCCTCCACAAGGTATCAAGATGGTTTTAACTGTCTGTGGTGGTTTTGGTCTCTGTTCATGTGTCCTGACAAAAGGCAGTGTCACCTCAGTTTATAACCCAGTGGGATATCACTGTATGAAGATATGTAATTGTCTGTTCTTACTGGAGTAATAATTGCTGCATGGCAGTATTAGATATCAGCGCCTTTTGAGCTCTTGGCTGAAAGCATGAACAAAACATTCTTACCTCTCTATATGTTTTCTCGTAGAGTAAGCTTCAGAAATTCTGACGTGGGAGAGCATAAAAGTGACTTAAATTGACTCTCTGTCCTTCTTATCACAGTGCAACTCAAACAGAGCTTAGAAAACCATGATCTGCCTTCAATTATTTACTAGAACCAAGTGATAAATTTAAATCCAACAAATCAATAATCTTGTATCTTCATCGTCCTTATGGCTTTTGGAATCCCAAAGCTGCTTCTCAGTGTTACCTCTTCCCTTAAACTGCCCTAAGGTGCATGGGAATGGCAAGTGCATAGAGACCAAGAGCACATATTATTCATGACCAGATGAGGCTTATATATTGTTTGGACTAATTCTGGTAAATTCCTGCTTTGTACCTTGCAACCATTTAAAACTATTTTAAACAACTCCTCACTGATTAATAGCAATAACAGCCATAATAACATGAATAAATTATTTTAGGCAATGCTGAATAAAATGAGCAGATGCAGAAGCTGGCTAATGTTTATTAAGTATTCCTCAGGTTGCTACCTGAGCTTATTGCAGAACCAAGCATAAGGAGAAAACACTATATTGTTCCAAATGTGCATCTATACTCTCACTTGTCAGATTTGTCATTATTATAAGGGAAAGTGTTTTTTGGTTTTGTGTTTTTTTTTTTTTATTAAATATAAATTAGTGATAACAGACCTCTATGTCATGTTTGTGTGTAAAGGTCCTCAACCTTTCTTCTGCACCTCACCATGTTCAATTTGATGCATGTTACTCAAAGTATTGCCACTGTTTTCCAGAGCATTCATGCCTATAGACATCCTGCAGATGACTGGTTCTCACAACAGAAATGTTTGAAGGCATAATGTCTCAATAATTATTAAGTTGTGCAAAGAGAGATATTCCATCTTCTTCCTACATAATGGTAAAACACATTTACCAAGCGTGCAATAGCACATCAGATACTGGAATTTTCTGGATGGGAATTAAGAGAGCCTTATTAGGGGTATGTATTAGTAACAGAAGGAAGCATTTGGTGATTGAAACAGTGTTCAGCCATGGAATACAGTCTAGTTTCTACACTCCCCATACTCTGACAGCTTAAAACATTCTTGTGTAAATTGGCAGGTGTAAAGAAATGACATAAATAATAAAACTGTAATTATTTTGGAATGTCACTCAGTTATGGGACTGGGACTCAGAAAATACGTGGGGAGCCTCTACCTCTGCCACAGACATCCTGCCATCTAACTGTGGACATTAACAAAGGTCTTTTATTAAAGTGCTGACTTCCAGAAGCTGTTCAAATATCACAACAGCTCCATAGTGGCATCTGTCTCTCTTCATTGATTGTCAGGAGTGCAGAGTAAATAGACTCTTAATATAGTCAAGGTCCTTAAGTACAGTCTTGGAAATAGTGCTGGATGTTATTTCTGGGTTTGTAGGCTTTAAGTATTCCCTGGCTGAGCTGAAATGTTGGACTTCCCTGGTGGGGTTCCTGATACCCTTTTGTACAGAGTTCAGTAATGGGCTTCCTTATCCATGATAACAATCAATCTTTGCCCAATGTTCAGGGTATGTAGGGAATCAAAGCTCCAGGTTACGGTCAGAGACACGGTCTGGCCTAGAGCTGTTCCTACATCCTTCTAGTGAGCCCCTGGTCTATCAGAGAGACTCTATTCCCTCAGCCCTCTCTGCACAAAATATGAGGGGAGTCCTGGAATTCAGCTTGCTTTGCAGCAGTTTTTGTGCTATGCTTTAATTCTCTTTTGTGCCTATGCTTTAATTTCTCTTTTGGAAGCTACAGAGTGAAAAAAAAGGGTTTTTTTTAAGTAAAAATGAGTGAAATGGAAAGGACTTTTATTTTGTCCTAGTCCCAGAATAACTTTTTTTTTCTATATAATGCCCATCCTTTGGATTAATAGTGTGTTTTACCCTTTTCCATCTATGTCTTTCAGGAATGAAGATAAAGACAAAGAAAACAAGTCAGTGAATCAGTATAGGTAAGCTCTAGGCAGAGAGCAAATGTACTCACTGTGTAGTATGTAAAAGGGAAATTTAGGGCTTTAAATGAAACCTACATTACTTCAACCTTGAATGGCAAAATGCATTAATCTGTAATTATGTAATTTCTCAAAAGAAGACAAGAAAAACAAGACACACCTAACTCAGTTAGATGAAAAAAAAAATTAAAAAAATTAAATACAATCCCAAGCTGGGATTTGTACATTTCAAGAAAAATAAAACAAGGATGCATGTGGAGACTGGAGCACAAGACACACATATTTTGCAGATATGCAGCAGGTTTTGATGAATGAAGCAGGTCTTTATGTGACTTCTTAGGCTCTAAGCCTTAACACCCCAGCAAGCGTAAGCATTTAAAAAATGTCTTCTGTCTAGGTACCAAATGTGGAACAAAATTTCTGCTGTAAAAGTGCTATTTCAAGTTCCATAGAGCTAAGCTTTTATTAAAAAACGTAGCTAGTTGACTTCCAACAGAAAGATTTGGTTTTGCTATACCCTGGAGTCTCCTGAGTATGCTCTTCTAAAAGAACACATTCCCTCACTGACACTGACAATAGTGGGACATTCCTTTAATGATGCCAAAATGTAATATCTCACATCCAAACAAATGCCACATTACAGTCGCCACCATCTACACGTTGGATAGCCTCAAATATAAGCTTGTATTTCTCAAGAGCCCCGTTATATCATTAAGTTAATGACTCCTGGTTGTTCATCTCACATCAGAAAGACTGAGCATTTCTGCTGATGGATGGTGTTTAGTACAAACAGGGAAGATGTCTTTGGCATGAGGCAAATCATGTTTCCTATGCTTAGAGGCTGCTTCTTCCAGCCCAATCTCTCACACAGGTTTGGGCAATGTAGTGTCTGGGATAAGCTGGATGCCATGTCTCATCTCCATTACCTGTTCTCCCTGAATTTCATGAGCCTGTTACAGGACTCTGGCACAATAAAGTGAGGAGAAGTCATTAGGAACTGTAAGGAGTTGGCAGGACCCTTTGTTGGACTGTGTGTTGAACCATGGAGTTGTGCTTAGTGCAGATAAAGTGATGGGGATGTTAAGAACTGGAAGGGCTATGTCCTCAGTAAGGACAGAGTGAGTGGTACAGGTGTTATTTAAAATAAAACTTGCTGGCAGCTCATACTTAGGACACACACAGATCTCAGCTTCCTCAGAATATACAGACCCTGTGAAAACAGCATTTTCAGTTCTACCCTATAATCAAGATCTTGCAGTACTCACACACTGGCTGTGTGGATGTTGTACAGCTATGTCTTGGTCGCTGTAAGACATTCTCTGGAGTCTGATTGCTCAGGTTAGGAATTTACCTGTGAAAATAAAGTCTTTCATGCTGTGATATAGAATTACTGCTAGTCACTTTTATTTTGACAGATGAAGATATAGCATTGAATAAGTCTGGCCCTGCAGGTGGTGCTGAGAGACACCGGGACATCTAGAAAACTGAATTCCTTAGCCAGACTGAGTTTAGTGTAGAACATTGACTTCTTCCAGGGAAGTTAAACCTCGCCTCCACCATGCATTTCTACATATTTACGCCTTTCACAACTTTACACCTTCTAGGTAGTTAACTATCTTCAAAAAGGATAAACAAACTTTTTTTTTTTTTTTTTTAAATTATGTAATTTCCAACAATTTATTACCTTTCCATTACACAGCACAGCTTTAGCAGACACAGACCTGTGAAGCAGCAGCTGTGGATCTGTTAAGCTCTCTTTCATTATTAACGTCTTGTTTTCATTGCTTTTAAGACAGATTCTTTGAGTCATGTTTTCAAAACCATCTTGTAGATTTGCACACATGATTTGAAGTGTGAATGATTTGAAAGCTCCCAGTGTCTCTACCTGACTTCTGTGATTTTGCCTTTTTATGTTGCAGTAAACATCCTGAATGAAGAACTGATCCTACTTCAAAATTATGTCTCTATCTTGTTGCATTGCACTTAAGGGGAAAATGTTTATAATTTCAGCATATAATTTTCTACTATTCTCTGATAGCTTTACTGGTATAAGCAGTATTCAGGGCATGTTTGAGAGATACACTTTGATTATTAAAGAATGGTCTAGTGAGCTAATATGAACAACTGTGTGAAGATTAAGATTTTCCTATACTGTTGGAATGGAAACAGACCTTTGGGTAAAATACTTCAGGAAACAAATCCAATAGGGGTCCACTTTAAAGAAAAAAGTGCACTTACACGCACAAGTACAGGTGTCTTGATGTTTCCTCTCTTAAAGAATTGCCCCCAAAGTTATGAAATAAGAATAATTACTTACAGCAAAATTTTCTGATCATTTATTCTACCTGGATTTTCTGGAGTACATTTTCAGACCATGGATTATATGTGCATATCTCATTATCCCTAATGAGAATTTCAATGCAGCATATAATTTTACTGTGCCATTTTGTCTGACTTGTATTACACCTGTCAGTCTGCTTTCCTCCTTCTAAATATTAATATTTAAATATTAATATTTAAAGGTCAAACTTATCCTGCAGTGATATTAAAGTATATTATTCAGTTTTATCTGACTTGAGGAGAACATCTTTGGGACAGTGCTCACTAGATTGGGAAAAAGGCAATCATGATACAATTTGCTGCCTTTTTAATGCATTTTTTTTCTTCTCCCTCCAGTAGAAATTGGACAGTTTCCATCGGAGAGAGGGAAGAGAGAGATTTGTGAAGGAATGAAGAGCAACTCATACTGCAGTCAATGGGAGTGAGGCACCACCCTTCTGGCACCTGGAGAGTCTTGCACTGAAGCAGTTGCAGTACTAGAAGTCTTTACAGAACAAGCAAAACTGTTTGTCCACTAGAACTTCAGTGGAAGATGTATCTTTCAGGCCCAATGCAACTCGCATTCAGGTCAGTGAAAGAAGGTGTGTGATGGCAGGCTCTGGGCCAAACCCTTCACCCTCTGTGCTGGGTTCTTGAAACAAACATGGAGCACATTTCTATAGTATGGCATCCTTTAAAAATTAAATGCTAAGTGTTAGGTACAAGGATGTGGTAAAGGTAGTCCTCCAAATTAAGCAACATTTATTTACACAAATATTTAGGCAGCTGCACTGTGTTCTGTAAGTGGGATTTTGCCTTTTGAGCAAAACTGGATTATCCCTGAAACTGCTTATCTCTGTAAATATTTGTGACATCAGAATTAAAGGTTATAAGGTCAGGTTTGCAAAGGATTATTAATACAGGATTGAGAACATGCTAATGGTAACATTTTTTGGTGACTGAATCCATCTGAAAACACTAAAAAAATTATATGGCCTTTATTTACTTGCTATGTTCCAGAAGGTAGTCTGATGCTGCAGAAAAATGGAGGAGGTCCTACAAAGAGTGCATGGATATTGCATAGATCATCTTCACCGCATCAAAGCTGCTTTTCCTGTGAATTCAAGGGAGTCTGCCATGCAAAGACCTGAAAGGAAGGTAAAATTAGAGATGTTCATGTGCTGTGTATGTAATGCCTGGAGTGTATGTATGTTTCGAGTGCAGGAGTCCTTGCAATATTTGCTCATGTGCAGGCAGAAAGGTCTCATGTAAGACTTAGTGGATGATACGTCCTCTTCACCTCAGTCATGAGACACTGCTGCAAGAGTGAGTGGATTATGAAGTAGCAGCCATGTTAAATGTATCATATCTGTCCTGTCCATGCTGGATATTGATGTATTTGGACCTGTGCCAAGGGACAAGAGGGATCCAGCTTTTTGTCATTGTCTTTTCTCAATATGCATCAGGGGATTATAAAGACTTAAAGAAAATTGTGTCTACACAATGTGGACACAGTAGTAATTTGGACTGAGCACAAGTTTGACCAGATGTTGTTTATACAGACATTCCTCTGGTGCTGAGAAGCTGTGCAGCTTGACATATTTTATTTAAAAGACTATCATTGGCTAGACCATCTTATCTAGACTGTGCTTTTGCCAAGAAAGGTTGAACCGGATGATCCTTGAGGTCACTTCCAAGCTGGTATTCTGTGATCAAGCGAGTGGGAAAATAAAGTGTCAAACCCCTACCATGGATGTGAACAGAAGTGTGATTGTTGACTTCAGTGGAAATAAAATCAATCTCCACATGCCTAACAATCTAAATTATTCTGAGCTGGTATCCTAAATCTGCCTTGCAGTTGTTGACCACTGTTGAATGCCAGGCTGTATAAATTTTTTTTTTTTTTTCCCCTCACCATTTGAGAATATATTAGTCTTCCATAAGCAATGTAAAGAGACCACAGTTGTTAAGTCTTTCAACTTGCCAAATGAAGTCTGGCTATGAGGTGGTAAATTAAAATGGATTGTACTTCTTTTTTTTTCTGTGACATCTTGCCTAACCCAAACATGATAAAGTGGAACTTTTGATATCTGCACAATGAATTGGTGATTATATCTTTTGCTATCAGACATAAAAATAGAAATTGTCAATGCATATACTTTTAAGAGGAGAAGTTATCTTCAGATATATAGCTGTTTATCCGTAACCTCATGTCATTCTTACGAATCCAGAGCTACCTGATTGTAAAGGTCTGATGTAAAGTTATAATTAATTTTCTGACTCTCTTCAGCTTAATGTCATTAATCAGTGTGATTTTCTGACCTCAGCAGGTGCTGAATAATCCAATGTCCTTGCTGTATTTCTAAATGCTTCCTTTGAAACACAGAACAGCAATAAGAAAATACAGTTGCAGATATATCCAAGGAAATGTTTAAATGGGATGTCATATAAGTAACTGATCTTTTATTACTTTTGTCATAGTATGAAAGAAGAAAAAATATTTTTAATAAGCTGAGTGAATATTCCTAAATTTGATAGCTGAAGAGTAGTTCCTCTGGGGGCCTGTGTATGGGAAAAAACAAAAACCCCTCTTTTCTGCTACCATAGAAACCAGCCTTAACCAGGACATTGTAAATAAAAAGAGCAACCTCTGCCTTCACATTTATGTTGCAAATGTATTCCTTTTTAGAAATGAAAAATGGCAATTTCTCAGGTACTCTGTTGTTCCCTTTTAGATTTGGCTGTATTTGCAGAAACAAGCTTAAGAAGTAGTTTTTGACTAGGAAATGAAAATGATACAGGCCTTAATGAGACTGCAGATCCCCCCACAGATTTTTAATGCATGGCAGAGTGCATCAGGTGGAAGGAGTCAGAATACTCCCGTTGCATCTCAGCATGGGGGAGAGACAGCAGATGTACACCTCTTCTCTTACTGTGCCATCACTCTTCACATAATTCATCACAAATAGTGAGTTTTCGTAATTTTTTTTTGGTAAGAAATCAAACATTTTGTTAGAGTAGGGCAACTGAAGCAGCCATTTTGATGTAGCACAGATCTTACCACAAAAAAACATGATATCTACATTCCGAAGAAAGGAGCTACTTGGTGCTCTAATTGATGTGTCCATCTGACAGCAATATTTTCTTGAAAAGGAGTAAGTTTCCTTAAAGTTTCACAAGCTGGAAACCCCTAGATGAAGGCATTGCAAAGACGTATGAAATGCTGTCTCTTGCCATAGAAATTTTGGCACTGATCAACTTCTTGTGGAAAAAAAGAGTACACTAGTACATTTTTTGCAAATATCATGTTCAAAATGGCAGAAAACTTAGTTCAGTTCAGTGTTGAATCTACTTTTTTTGAATCAAAACCTTTATTTATTTTTTTTTTAATGGCTGAACTTACCTTGTATCTCAATGTGATCCTGTTCTAGCTCTATTTCTAGAGACAACTTAAAAATACACTCATTTAGAAGAAAATCTATGCTAACTACTCTGATTGCTATGAACTGAATTAACAGCTAGTGGTATTTTTCCACACACTGTGTGTGTGTTGCCTGTATATCTGCCTTTGGTGCACTACAAATTGCAGATTGCAGATTGGAACTCCAGTGATCTTTTTATCCTTGACAGTGTGGTTACTCTTCTAGGGAGATAAGAGTGGGCTGGACCGGACTGGGAACATGAGTGTGCAAAATGAAGTTCAATCTGTCTGCTCAGTGCAGCTATACTTTTCCAGATGTTTCTTCAGTTTCTACATTTGACTTGAGGAAGAACATCTATAATACCAATATAGGTTAAAAAGGCTTTCTCACACTCCTGCTGCGTCAGGAGGGATGCTGACTGATTGTTGTGACTCTCTGGAATAATCAGCTGAAATGCTTTAACATCTGTGAGAGCGCAACCAAAAGACAAGGCTGGGTACAGCCCTTTCTGGAGACCCACAGGGACACTCCTATTTATGTTTTTTTTGTGGACTACGGGGTGTCGAGCTGCATCATTGTAACAAAGAGACCTGGCAAAACCACTCTTAGGAAGGGTCCTACATGGCTGTTTGTCTGATGTCTTACAGCACCACCACAAGGATAAACAGATAAGTGAAAGCAGACAGATCACAGGCTAGTTAGTTCTACATATTTTGCATATATAACAGAAACGCAGTCAGCCACCCACAGGCTGGGTAATGATGGTGGCTGATTGTCACTAGGTACAAAATACTGCATCTGTTGCAAGAAATGTGTGTCTGCAGCCAAGCCAGGGTGTAACTAGCAATGTTCTGTGTTGAAGTCTGCTGTTCATTTCAGTAAGGTCTGGGTCAGTTCTCAAGGCTTTGTGAAGGGCATGCTGACGTTGGATATCCATGCTGTAAAAGAAAGTATTTCTTCATAGTCCTGTCTTTTTTTGCCATTGCTGGTTTCATTCCAACACATGCCGCATTTCTTTCTTCACCAACTGGTCTCTGTGTTCTCACTTTAAAATATATACCTCTACCTTAAAATGCATTCATAGATCAAAACGTATCTATGTAAGGATAGCTGTTTCCTTTTGAACAAGGCTGCACTCTGAGACTAATAGTCACTGACTAGTGTGACAAGAGACAGCTTTGAGTGGTTTTTACTCTGTTAGCAGAGTGCCTGTGAGGTTTGCTCAGCCTGTACCACAAAGGAAAACATTTCTTTCCTTGTCTGTCTTCAGCATTAGACCCATTTGCTAAGTCACAGCTGTGCAAATACACTGACATCCAGGGTGTTACACAGGTGAAACTGGGCACCTCCTCTGACCTACACAGCCTTCCCCCTTGATGATAATGTCATACAAGAAATAAAGAGACAGTATAAGGTTTAGATCTCTCTGCCTTTCTAGATAGCAAAACTGTTCTTTCACAGAAAGATACGGTTTAGTTTGAATAAGAATGAAATGAAGTCTCTGGGACTTTTCCAGGTTCTAATGGCTGGGGCGTGGTATAGGATGTAGATGCCAGGATAACTGTTCAAGGGCTGCTTCTAGTGAAGAAGCAAAGTCAGGGGTGATGCAAAGGCAGCGTGTGTGGGAGGAAAAGACATATTCATTTTAACCTTTTGGTAAATGCTTGTTTGACCAAGGGGCTGAGAGTCTTTCAGGGCTCCGTGAGACCCTCTGAATTCAGAAGCAGCTTCAGGCAAATGCAGCCAGACCCCCAAGGCATGGGGCTGTGTGATTAGCAGATGTGTCCACAGAATGACTGACAAGTTGACTATTGTAAGCTAGGGACCAGGTAAAACTTAGTTTTTTATATTTCTTCCCACTTCAAAGTGATGCTTGACTAGATGAACAGTCTACTTCTTATTCGGAGCAGTGCAGTTCATTAAGACAGCTATTTAGGTAGCAAAGTCAAGTGTTTTGAGGCTGAAAAATGTCAGATTTATGGTCGGCTGTGCAACATTAACTATATGTCCAGTGTCTTAAATAATACCCTACGTTAGTTCTCTACAGGGTACCTGCTAAAAAGGGAAGAGAATAAGGGCAACTGAACTGGCCTTGACTAATTGCTGTGTGCTAGACTTTGTTGTTAATAGCTCCCATTTCACTTAGTATCTGTTGAATATAATGGATACTTAATCTTACTCCAGTGATACCGGACTGCCCTTCCACCTGAAGACTTCAGGTCCTTTTTAAATGGTACCTTACCTTTGCAAGCCTTCTGCAAATTAAATACTTCATTTTACAAAGACAGATAGATACACATATATAAAATGATACACTTAGACACCCAGGCACCTCGATTCAACCCAGAAGTATAACTTAGTTCTGTGGGCTCCATTTATGACCTTCCATTCTAATAACAAATTTCTTTCTCTTGTCTTATGCCTGGCAGTTATTGATTTGCAATACAAAGGGGAATCAGATATCTATGGTCCCTTTCAATAGATCTGCTGCAAACCACTGGAATTGCATTTTACAAAGTTTTGGGCAGAGTCTCTGAAACAGGTAGAATGAATCAATTAGAACCAGCTTATATATTGCTAAGTGACAAAGTCTGAAAGTGAGGTCTGCTGATACATCCAACAATGTTAGTGGGAGAGGAGACTTAAATGGAAGACATTTTTCTTTTCACAGTAACACTATGTGAAACTACAAGTTGAAACTTTATCTATACCTGTATCTTCATTACAGTTCCCTCTTTCTGCTTTCTTCTGCAGTGCATGCTCTTGCCATAAATCCTTAAGAAGAAATTGAACTGTTTCTTCCTCCCACCAAATTTTGTGCAAGTCTGTGGAGAGGAAAACAGGATTGTGACTATATTCTCACCCAGCAGCTGATGTAGCAGCTGGGAAGGCTCTGGATAATGGGAATGCCAGGAAAGCATGGGTACAGAGGGTCACAGTCCCTCGGGGGATTGTGAATAGAGACAATCCAAGCCCTGGACTAAGCAATGTGGATTTTTACTGGAAAATATTAGTGCTTCATTAAAGGTATAAACTACAATTTTTTGGGATGCAAGCTGAAAAAGGGGTGCTTTAAGGGTGAATTCATATGTAACCCTCAAACAAATACATAATGTGAATATGTTTAAAATAAAAAATCCTCCGAGAAATGTAGTCTCGTTGCTACTCATATAGAACCTGGAGAGAATATTAATAACAAGCATACTTTTTAAAAGTGCTTCACTAGGACTATAGGTGCTTTCTAGCAGAAAGCAGCGACTTGTGTACAGCATCACTGGAAGGTGTGATTGCAGCACAGAAAAGCAAATCAATTTGGTATGGGTAGAATGAATACTGGTAGCAGTAACAGTCTAGTACCACAGGCTTCTGTGTGAGCTGCATGTGTCAGTCACAAATTCCAGGTAGATCTTTGCAAATAAGGAGTGTCAGCTGATGCACACTGGTGCTGGTCTGCTGTCCCTATTAGTACCACAAAAAAATCTGTCCCTGGGGTTGCTTTTAAACCTCAGATACCCTGTGTATTCTTTGTTCAAGTAAAAATGGTGCTGTCTCAAGAGTACAGAGAGAGAAGAAGATAATTATAGTGGATGTTATTCTGGCTGTAATGGAGGCCTGTTTAGAGAGTGAATGATTTGCTACATATCTGTGTGGAATAAGGCTGCCAAAATTCCCGCCAAAATGTAACCATCCAAAAAAATACAATCATGCTGGTGTTTTTACTGCATGTTATGCCAATTTCTTTATGTAGCGTGAAGTCTGGAAGGGGATATCCATTAACAAGAGAACCTACTGTGTAATTTAAGAAATAATATTTGTCTTAATCCTTCTTTCCTTTTATCTCCTTTCCCTCTCCCATTCTGTCTCCTCCTCACTGCAGTATGATACAGTGCTGTTGAATGCTGATGAGACCACATTAAGTCCAGCTCCAGCCACTCATTACTGGCCTGCTAATCTGGCACCATAGCAGCATTTAATACTTCTGTTTGGGAGAAAAATCTATGGAGAAGGCTAGTCATAATATTGAATTCTCTTGGGAAAATGTGGCTTTGTGTTATTTTGTTTTGGTTTTTAATGTACTTATTCAAGTCTGACTTGATTATATTCCCTCCTCACCATGTTCATCTCAAAGAGGCAAAGTCTGCCTGTGTTCAATAATCTCAATCTGTTTTCTGAAGATGCACATGCAGAGAGAAGCCAAGACCTTCTTTCAGCATGCAGTGAGAGATTTATTGTTCATATTTCCTACTGTTTATGTCAGGATAGTGCCTGTGTGCCTTGGCTGAAATTCGTGCTCTGAAGAAGTTTATAGGTGAGACAGGCAAATTCAGAAGGGAAACCAAGACAAAGTAGTACCAGAATGGAGGGCGGAGTTTTGAGATTCAATATTCATGCTATTTGAGACTATACTATGTGAAATTTAGGTAAGATTAATCAGTACAGAATTGCTGTTGAGATTATACTAAAGCTAAGAGAAAAAACAAAGGCAGTGAGCACTATTAAGCAGCAGCTAAATACAAATGAGTGCCTGTGGGTGAAAGAGCTCTTCTTCAATAGAAAATACAAATGGATTAGAGGGGAAAAATGGTAATCCTTTGTTTTGAGAAAGAAGTCCCAGGATTTAGGAGTTATAAGTGTAATCAGTAGCACATAAGTGCTGGTATCTTTGAATTATGAAAGCTTTAAAATGTATAAAATATGAGTTACAATTTTTTTTTTGTGTCTTACTAAAGAGTCTGGGCTCTTTCATAGACATATTACTTTGGAAAGAGCAATGGCATCCATTCTTTTCTGTACATTCTGTCTCATAATGGTACCTAGTAGGAGCAGTCACACTAATGCACTGCAATATAAGGTATACTTCAAAGCTATTTCCCTAACTGCAGCTGTCAAACTGCAGCATCAAGTGTGTCCTGCCTAGTGGAATATATACTTTTTTTTTAGATAAAGTAGTAGACCGCTTGCAATTTTATTGAATTGCCCCGCTGAAAGGTATGTAGACAATTAACAAAAATGGTAAAATTCACTTAATCCACGAATGGTTAAGGTTGGAAGGCACCTTTGGAAATAACCTGGTCCAACTCCCCTTGTGAGAGCAGGGTCAGCTTGAGAAGATTGCTCAGGATCCTGTCCAGTCAGGTCTGGAATAGCTCCAAGGATGGACACTAAAACCTCTCTTGGAAACCCATTCCAGAGCATGACCACTCTCTCAGTGAAAAACTTTTCCTTATGTTTATGTGGAATTTGCACTTTTTAGTTTGTGCCCGTTGCCTCTTGTCTGGTAACTGGGCACTGCTGAGAAGAGTCTGACTCCATTTCGAAGCTACCACTATGGGAGACGGCACAGAGATTCTTCTGTGTGTTTAATCTCTGCTTTCACACCTGTCTCTCACTGATAAATGTGTCTTTCATTTTATGATAGAACAATTATTTGACGCAAGTACACCCTGCTCAAAATATCAAGTATTACAATCCAGCCTGTCAAGATAACCCAAAAGGTAATCTCTTGGTCTGGAAGTGCAAGAACGCAGGTTATATCATTCCATGTTTTTACTTCCCGGTAACTGTGCTGTGAGCTTCTCTGCAGCTCTAAGTGTCTTTGATCTTAGTAGCACATTTTATTATCAGAAACCCCGTCTTAGAATCCACACCAAGTCATTTATTACAGAAAGTTAGCATTAGAGTAGATAGATGTCTATCACCGAATGGTGTTCAGATCTAGTGTGTTGAATTGGCTTAAATCCTTTCTTATCAGAATGAGATGAACCTAGGTAGTCTATATCTAAGTTTTATGATAACTTGTGTAGAGTTGCCCCAAATTAGAGGGAGATCACTGCTAAAGCAACTTGAGTTTCTACCTCTGTACTCTGCTGAGAGGCAAGCACTATAAACCAGATATCGATATCTGTTTACATTTCCCAATTTTTCTGGGTTTATATATTTCCATTTTTTTCATTTTAAAGGAAAGTTGAAATGGTGTGCATGATGCTGTGGTTCAAAATGGGTCTGTTGCTTCTGAATCAGAGCTGCATGTAGCTCTGGCTGAGGCTTGTGAAAGATAGCGTTCAACTTGATCTGTATGCACTATTCACTCACCAGTGCTGTGGCAGTCAGCTGTTTTGCTTTGTGTCAGGTTTCTCACTAGTCCAGTAAGAAATCTATGGCAAATGATTTACAGGGCTTTCCTTCTAGCTCAGCAGTTTG
The DNA here is from genome assembly GCA_033439905.1 of Ceryle rudis. NCBI lineage: Eukaryota > Metazoa > Chordata > Aves > Coraciiformes > Cerylidae > Ceryle > Ceryle rudis. Next base: position 16,445 of record JAAGNO010012233.1, read on the forward strand.
CAAACACTCTTTCAAAACTCAATTAAAATGTTCCATTTTCTCATTGGCATGAGGATAATAAATGGAAGAATTTCAAGGCTTAATATGTCTCTCCCTCAGAAATACTTCAGATTGCACAGCTGTGAACAGAGGTGCTTTATCAGAGATTAGTTTGTTCAGATTTCCTCCATGACTGAAATTTTTAGCAAGAATTCGATTACTGTTGTGGGGAAGTAACCTAGGAAATAAATGCTATTACTGGCTATTTGCTGAAGGAATCAGTTAAAGTAATACTATCAGTTAAAGGCAGTTGGTTTTGCTTTAGAAGTTTCTACTAGCTTAATAGCAAGCCTTTCCAGTGTAGCATTAGGTAAAAATAGAAATCAGTATGTCCTGCACTTCAGTTTGTTTATGTGTTGTGTGTGCTGTCCACAGTGGAGATCCAAAATGGGAGAGTGATGTTGCTTTTGTCTCTCATCAAAGCTTGACAGCACACTGCTGTCTGGATGCACACAAGATACTGCTCTTTTCTGCCAGTCTTATTTTGCTCTGCTGAACATTTTACTGCCTTGGACATGATGTGATGTGAAGTGCTCCCATCTCCTTCATGTCCCACAGCAGTCATGGGCCACATTTCAGCTCATAGTCACTGTGTGTCCCTGTCTGTAGAGCTGAACCGCACGTGCTTTCACCTGCTCATAGCATTTCTGCCAGTAGGTGTGGCTTCGTCCAATAGTATTATATCACTCTATACATTGAATTCTGTCTCAAGGACTAAATTTTTGGACATTACAGGTTTAGTTTAGAGGTTGGGCTCAGTTCATCACCCTGCCCTTCATCACACAAACTGCTTGTGCTTTTCTTGAAGAGAAGTCAAATTTGTATTGCGTGGAAAAATATACATCATTTACTGCTTTCCTCTGCTCCCCACTTCAGAGTACAGGACTGCATCGCACTTACCCCAGCTCTTCTCACCCAGATATCATCAGTTTTCATATGGCCTTTGCTAGCTTTGACACATCTTGGCTCAGGGTGATTATGCTCAGCCTCCCATTGGCTTCCCCTGGATTGTTTCCTCCACCAGAGGAATTGTCCTGCTCATCACTTCTTGCTGCTCTTTCTGAGCTTTAATTAGCTCTGCCCTGAGGGCTTGTGAGCCTGAGGAACTCTTCTTTGACAAAAGTGGGTTTGCTTACTAGGCTAAGTGCAGATTTTCTGGGGCTCTCATACTACCTGTCCTCCCTAGCTTACCTTTGCATTGAGCTCCCTCATCTATAATTAATACGTGTCAGAGATGAATCTGTGCTATGAGGATGAGCTCTTCCATGAAAATATTTATCAAGTTCTGTTCACCTTGACCACAGCAGTGAATTCCTTTGTTCAATTATTCACAGTCCTGCGAAGGACTGTGCTGTAATCTGTCAGGGCTAGCACAACTCAGGACTAATACCTCCTAAATCTGGATCCAAAGTTCAAATAGCATTTTAATGACAGATAGGGTGGGATGTGCCATTGGCTCTGTACTTGGAATCTGTCTTCAGAGGAATTTAAAGGAATTTTCTCCTGGATGTATTTGAAGACCTTATTTTGATTACTTGATGAAGATGAGTCAATACTGCCTCAGAATTACATTTAAAAATATGAAATTTTCATGCAGGGATATTAATGATGTGACTTTTTCCAGTGTGCTTAGTTTCTGCAGCTTTCTTTAACTTCAGAGAGACTTGCAGTCACCTGTACTTCTGACCATAATTTTCTAAGACTACTTGACTGACCAGTGACAGAGCTGGGAGAATGAGTTGTATTTTTTGTTAATGGCTAGTGATTTTGAATATGTCAAGGTTTTAATTTCCATTTTCTTTTTTCTATCTTTCCCCAACCTTCCACCTTAACAATGCCAAAGATCTTCCTTTGAAAAGTCACTTTCCTTTATTTCCAGGTTTCAGATTAAAACTGAAAATGCAAAGTTCTGAAAAGCACTTGTTATTCACAAAGGTCCTGGCAATAACGCCTTTCACCTGATTTCATCCCCAGCACCCCTCACAATTCACTCTGCCGCTTCTCTGAAGCTAATTCTAGTGTTTTCATCCCATCCTGTTAAATTGAGAAGAATATTTCTATTGATTCAGAAAGCAGAAGGATTAAACTCTAGTGTGTGCTTTGCTCCATTGTGCCAGTGTGCCTTAGAACCAATTTATAGCATAAGCAGCTTTAGTTTACTTAGTGCAGTTCCAATATCTAACTGTTTACATCAAGGTTGACATCCTGAAACAGATAGTTATTTTATGTTCTAAGTGATATGGTATATCTGGCAATTAGAATTATTGAGGGGTTTTGTTGCTGGTGTGGTTTTTGTTGTTGTTGTTGTTGTTCTGCGGCTGCCTTAGTAAAAACCAATCAGTTTAAAAGCATCTTTATGACTCATCTGATCTGGGTTCTGCTTACAAAGATACCTACTTTTGTTACAGAGGTAGAGAAGAGTTCTTCCAACTCAAATGATTCTATGATTCTAAGAGTCATTAGGTCATCTGGCTGATCCTCTTCTTGGGTAGTCTGTGCCTGAAGCTTACATTTTTCAGTTTTCTGCCCATTGAAGTAGTGTGATGTTTAAAAAGCTACTGTCAATCTGATAAGATTAAGAGCGATGCTTGCTGTTATTTGTTTATTAGACTGAGACTGCTCACTGTGCTGTCTCTCAGCTCTTGGTTCCTACGGGTCTGGCAATCAAATGAGCAAGAAACTGGTCTCACAGAATCCAGAATAAATCTCACAGAACCTGTGAAGGCAGGTTCACCTAGAGGAGGTCACACAGGGATGTGTCCAGGTGAGTTTTGAATGTCTCCAGAGTCCACCACATCTCTGGGCAGCCTGTTCCAGTGCTCCATTGCCCTTAAAGTAAAGAAGTTCCTCCTCATGTTTAGATGAAGCTTCCTATGTCTGTGTCCGTTACCTCTTCCCTTTCACAGGGCACCACTGAAAAAAGACCAATCCCATCCTGTAGTAAATGGCAAAGGTTGGTACTTTGCTGTGCTGTAAACTCAGTTCGGAAAAGACAGATTATGTCAGTTTTGAAACCTATTTAGTTCTTTGCTTCTCTTCTATACATTACATGAGAAGTAGAAAATGGGAAAATGATCAGAAAAGTTGCCTGAATACATTTTAATAATAATTTTAACATAAAAAGAGAAAAGTCATAATTTTGTTCAAGTGGATCATCTCCATTCAGACAATACAGAGGTTACTGCAGAGCTCATGCCTTTGATTTCTTACTTTACTTTGGCTTGTGTACCAACCAATTCTTGTTAAATATTTATGGACAAGATTAAAGACTTTATAAAACTTAGCAGCTGGCAGCTGTCCTCGCCTAAAGGATAACTCAGAGTTTTCATTTTAATTGGATAACTATGTGACCGAAATATGCAAACCTCAAGGGAAATACAAGAATTGAAATATGTAAAGTATTTTTTTAAAGAAAATACCCTTTTACATTCTGTACTTTCTTTTTCCCTTAGCAGCTTTTATCTGAAGGTGAAATTGTCATTTCTTTTTCACTTCTTTCTTTTTAAACTTTTATTCAAAGTTTGTTGTTATTTTTTTTTTTTCCCCCAGGAGTTTAACTTTTCAGGTGGGGTTCCTTCTGTTCAGGCCAGGCATGAATTAAGATGCTTGTATTCTTCCTTCTTTATTCTTCCTTCTCTCACCACACTATTTCATTTTTTTGGTGTTCTTAATTACTGCTATTTTTATGTTAGTGGGAATCTTTGTATCCCACCCTTCGAAGACTGGTCCATCCACACAATCTTGTAGGCTAAAGTCTTCTGTGTTAGCTGCCTATATCCACTTTCTTCTCCTTCTCTGTCAATAATTTACATACACCTTGTATCCAGCTGAAAGAAAGGAGAGGTGTAGGTGTGCAAAGGCATGAGCTTTTTTCTGGCTGAGCCCTATGCTTTTGTCTTTCTAACATTGTTTTTCCCACCATATTAAGCTGTGCTGTGACTACTGAAATCAGTAAAGCTGTGGCTATCTTTGAATGAATGTCTGCATGGAGTTTATTCACCCATTCAGCATCTCATAGTACAGGAACCCATGTACTGAAATAATACAGTTCCTGACCCATCATTTTCCCCCACATGGATGCTCTCATCTTTTTCTTCTCAAACCCATTTTATGACTAGACCCATTTTCTATAATGCTGTCCCTTAAGATATTTTCAGATGTGTGTGTATTAGCTATACAGTGCAGTTTGTTGCATGAATAGTTTAAGGGAATCAAAACATCTATGAATTTTAGAGTCCTGGGTACCTGTATGCATTCAGTTATTTTGTCCTGAGTAATATTTACCTAACCAGGCATGTACCATTATGCTCAGTTTAGCTTACCTTTGCCATTGAGTAGCAGCGGTTTAAAAGATATTTCTAATCACATTGTCCAGGATGTTGTGATCTAAGCTAAATGAGGCATCTACCGTGTCCATCAAAAGCATGGGGGAAGACAGACACTTTCTCACAGAACTCAGCAGGTGGAGAGGAGAGCACACAAGACACACTATTGCCTTTGTTATTTCCCAAGAAGAAGAAAGATGGAGAAGGGCTATAGGAGATGCCAAAGGTGAATGGGAAGTCAGCTCCTTCTGCTTGAGGATCAAGCCTGAAAGAATTCCTTGCTCCTGGAATAGTGCTGCAAAAACTGAGCATAGGTCCTTCATAATCCAGCTGGGGAAGGTGCCCTCTGTTTAACCAGTAACTAGCTGCTTAGAAAAGTGAGCCAGGTTATGGGAAATATGAATTCACATCTCTACTGTCTGAAGAGACAATACCTTCTAGAGTGGATGTTACTGGGGGAACTGGGATGGAGGAAGAAAATCTCTGTCATCTCCAGACGCAAGTTTATGTTATATGTCAAAATTAAAGATACACTGCTTTAGAGAGAGAAAGTCTTGTCGATTCCAGTCCAGTGTTGGTGCTTTTGTAGGCGGACAGAAAGCTGTATTCTACTGTCTTTTTCCTCCATCATGTGTACTATGTATATGTATCTGTGCAAAGACTCTGGAGACAGTGCTTTAGAGAAGAGTGAGCTGAAGTAGGTTGTTTCTGAAATGGAGGAAATGAAATTTAAAAAAGGTTGTTTATCTTTGGTAGAAAGAGCTTCAGTGTTAAAAGGTTAAGAATCTGTTGAGTGGCAGCTGAGTGGTGGTTCTGGGGACTGTAATTTGGATGAACACTGCTCAGATGAGAATTAGGGAGGACTTTGGAACCAAAGTCTTTCTTCAGGTATATCTTAAAATGACTCACCAAAGATCACAGGTGAAGTTCCTATCATACAAGAAAACTCAAAATTGACTTTGTAAATAATAAATTGACATGCTCATATGGACCCTGTCTTTTTAGTTCCACCGTTACTTCTCCTTTCCCTACTGGCACTTCAGAGCAGTGACATTTTCGTTTGACACATAAATATGTTGTTAAAATGACCTGCAAAATGCAGGAGTCTGTGGAGTTGCATGGGAGCAGCTGAATCTAAGTGATTGTCTTGCGTTTTTAAAGAAACAAGCACTGATTAGGATATTATAGTGAAGAAACATCTAATGAAAATGACCTTTTTTATTCATCTCACTATAACAGATAACAAGAATCAAGAGATTATATTATACTCATTATGATTAATTTTAATAATAAATGTATGATACCTCCTCTAGTTTGATCTCTGATGATACCTCTTCACAGCTATACAGCACTCAGAAGTGTTATGAGGAAAGCAGATTCAGGTCTGTTGCAAAGTAGTCTGGTTTTGAGTTATACAGTAGAATGTACTTTGAGAAGGAAAATGCCACCATTGAGTAGGATAGGTTACATGCAGCAGGGAATGACAGAAACCCTGCACCATGGGGAACTGAGAAAGAAAGATGTGACTGAGGGGACAAGTAATGTAGTATATGCCAGAGTTGGCAGAAACATAACAAAGCCTCATAAGGAAAAGCAGAATAGAGAGACAAAAAAAGGATCAATGAAAATGAAAATCCCCACATCTTGGGGAAGCCTTTTTATCTGCCATACAGCCCTCAGCCTACAAGAACGCTCCTTATTGCTTAAAGGAGGGGAATAGAAGCTTACATGACCCACAGCAAGATTTAAATTAAATTGATAATAAGGTGGTCAAAGGGAAGAAGGGAAGGTGGATTTTCTTCTGTCAATAAAATCCTTACAAATGTACTTTATTTTTTCATGTATCTTTCAGCCTTTGTTTTTTTTTTTTGCATTTAGGTTTTAAGTATTAGGCAAATTTAGACCCTTTCCTGATCACTCTTTCAGCTGGAGAAGCAGGACCTAAATTTGCTCTGTTCGAAGACTTCACCACTGTATCTCCTTTAGGGCTTAAGGAGGCTTGAAAAAGGCCCATACAAAGTGATTGCTTTTCTGTTCTCACCCCTCTCCCTTCCCCTACCCTGAAATTTCAGTATGCTTTTGTTGCTAAACATTCAGATTGAAAATGAAAAAAGCAATTTGATGAAATATAACATGTTCCCTTTGGTCGCAACAACCTCATTTATGTGCAGTGTTTGGTTTTAGCATTAGAAGCCCAGTATCTGCTTTCTGACAGTTTCCAAGGTGCATACATGCATAATAACACTGGCATGGGGAAACTTCTGAAATAAGCAAGGAACTATGACTAAAGACCTTCCTAAGGCATTAGTATTGCCTTGAAAAGCAAGCTTAAGATGAAGTATCTAGTTGCTCACAGTTGGAATAGCAACACTTAAACTGTATAGCAGGCATTTAATCAACACTTTTATCTTTTTTTTTTTTTTTTTTTTGTCATAATACATGGCTGTGGGACAGCTTGTTTTTTGTTGCTCACTGCTTCCCAAACAACGTTTTATGAGTATTTTGTACTTTTTAAGTGTGCAGTAGAACATGTTATAGATGCTTTGCAGATTGAAAGGAAGATACAGTGTTAGTATCAAAGGCAATATCAGTAAAAATAAACACAGGCAGACAGAAGGCCATATCCATTTGGGGCTTTGCTCTTCTGGACATTAGTTTTGCATCAGGAATTGTTTGTCCAGAAAGCTGAAATAGGTCGAAAGCCTAACAAACAGGCCACTGATCAGGCATTTCTTCTATGCATAGTGGTTCTACCTTTCTGCATAAAGGCAGAACTAGAAAACCAGAATTAGGAGTTACATGTGTCTTCATCATCCCCAAAGGATCTGTGGGGAAGAATGTGGGATTTAGAGAACAATGTTTTTTTCTGTTATCTCTCATTTATGGTGGGGAACATGCTGGGAGCGATATGCCCAGTTCATTAATATTACAAACTGTATTTCTCAGTTGTGCAATCCAGTGGGATAGCAGAGACTGAAAGTGTGCTTCACCTTTTCCTCTCTCTCTATCTCTATTAGGATAAAGCAATAGGCAGTGAGATTTGCTTTCCTCTCCTTATGTCTTCTGGGGAAGGTAAGGTCTGAGGAAGGCCACAACATAGCATGGCCATGGGGGCCTTATTCCCTATTTTACCCTTTTGCATCTGCCAGGGGTTAGACCATTATCTGGCATAAACCAAGCAAGGCCCAGCAGTCCAGATGCAAGTTAGCTTTTTTTCTTAAACATAAACCCACTAAATACTCCACAGGCCAGTTAGCTTCTGCAAAGAAAAGAAGCTTTCTGTAGAAGTATATTTACTAGGTGTTAAGTTTCCTAGTAGTATTCATCGCTGTTTTTATTACTTGCTGATGATAAACTGAATTTTCTGGCTATGTATTAAGCAATTCATTGTTAGTTTTGAGTCTACAAGCTAAAATTCATATTTTTTCCATCATCCATTCCAGATTAAAAATTTTTTTTTTTTTCATAATGATGCTTTGCTTCCTAATTGCTCTCTGTGGCAGTCTAGACTCCTACTCAATGGAAAAATCATCCCTCTGTGGATGAGGAACAGTTTTCCTTGTCCCAGAAACAGGAATAAACTTATTGCAAGGTGGGGAAAACAGGACAAGAGAAAAACCAAATGAAATACTTTGGTGTGCTCTAATATAATGCTAATCTGTGGATTGGAATGCTAAAAAAAATTCTCTTGGATCTATTAGCATTCTAGAAAGTTTATAAGAGAGCCTAGATGAATGTATGTTTTGCGGCAACCTGACTGCTCACTCTAGCCCTATGCTTTTTCTTGCACACAAATCTAACTATCTTCCTAACCAGTAGCTCCAGATGGTTTTGTGCAGCCTTGCTGAAGATCTCACTGCTAGAAAAAAATGCACTTTGAAGCTGCATTGGCTGTATTAAAGTTGGGTTGGGTAGGTCTATGCCTGATATATGCAAAGGTGTTGAGGCACTTTTTACAGCTTGTAAATCTCCAGTGGAATGTTAACACCACACCAGACAAAGCACTCTGTGGGATTTGGTGGGATTACAGACCCTCTTGCTCCGTGTAAATCTGGCAGCACCGTGGTTTGGGCAGCATACCCTCACAGCTCTTCTCCCACCCCAGCTGGACTGCCTGCTTGCAGGATTTGGTCCCAGCCTGAAAGAGTTAGCAATGTTGTTGTATTGCTGACAGTTATCCTCTCCCCAGGTCGTAATAAAACAGGCACGGATGCGGTTATAGATTTTGTTTGCTGGCTGGAGCGCTGGCAGCTTGGCAGGAGACAAGTTTGGTATCAGGATCAGATAGCTGTAAACTACCTGTCAGGAGGAAGAGGTAGGAGATTAAGGTGTGGATTATAATGCTACCTGATATTTGGGGCTGTGCTTAATGACAAGATGCAGCTCTGTGAAGGCTAAAGAGTAAATATATAGCCCCAACTGTGTGCTTTCTTTATGCTCTCTTCAAAATCATTGGCATGGGGGTGTCAGAAGACCTTGTTTTAACCCATACTGCATCTAAATGATTCCCTTCTTCCTTGAGCATCATATTTTTCTGTTCTGTTGCAGCAAATAAAAGAGCAAAGTTATGCAGGCTGGAGCTAATGAGAGGCCACTGGAAAGCAGTATGTGAATAATGTAAATGTCTTACTATGATAAGATGGCGTATTTTCATTAGGTTGGAACAGCATTGACAGGGCAGCTGAAGAGCCCTTTGGCAATATGAAGGCTAATTACTTGCCATGAAGAAACGAAAACTTGTCAAGCGGGAGCTCTGTCATTGCTCAGTTCAATAAATCAAGGCAATAAATCATACCCAACAGAGTCTCTGTGCCATTTTAGGCTATCTGTAATGTGTGTGGGAGCAGAGAAACCAAACACTGGAAGCATAGTGTCATCTTATACAGGGGCTGATTTTATGTAGTTTGTGAAAAATTATTATTTCCACACTTGGGTTTTATTGTTTTTTTGAATAATGCATATACACTGAGTGAGGTGGAGAATTGTGAAGGGGGTGTGTCTGTATATGTGTATAAAGGAAAAATTGGGATGCAGAGAAAGAGGTTTATTGTTTTCTTAGGTGCTCAGGATAAGAACTTTAAATTGCTATTTGCTTCCGATTCTTCACTGCATGGCCTCCAGATTACCTGATCAAAAAGTGTTTTCAGAGGTGCAAATATCTTTTCAGAGCAAATGAGTTCTCAAGGAGCAGTGGTGCCTCAGTTTTCTGATTGCCTTCTGGATTAGGAGACCACTGAATATTACTCTCAGCTGGGCACTGCTCTTCTGCCTCTGCTGCTGACCCTTCTGACCTTGGGTCAGAATGAAGCTGCTGTTCTCTGTGCTGTAGCCTTCAGTAAAATGAAAGAAATAACACTTACCTTATTTCTAAACTTCCCTGAAAGTTATATATTAAGACACCTAGTAAAAATCAGTAGTTAAGCTTATTTTATTGTTGCTTTTGTGGTAAGAGCAGTTATCAAATCGGGATACCTAAAATAGCTTCAATGCTGTCACAGAGATGGATTTTATTCAGACTGGAGGAGGCTACTGTTACTCTGTTGTGCCTGTTCCATGATCTGATTTGCAATTGTAAATATTCTCTGGAGAGATCTGAAGTCCTTTCTGATCTCTTTGAGGTGGTCAGCTTCTGCTGTATCTGCCTCATAGTTTCTAATTAAAACAAGAAATTTATGAGTTCAAAGAGAAATGTTACTCTTGCTTGATTTTGGCTTTTATATTTTTGCTGAACAAATACCACATTGTGTATCATTTTTCCCTGTCACTGATCACAGCAATTCAATTTCCTCACAAATTGTGTGTGTAATTAGCATGTGGGGTTCTTTTGCTTTTGTGGTAACTGTCTAAAATAACTGCTTTCTCCTTCTCCCTTGATTTTTAAATATAATAAAACATTATTTCTTTTCCTACTGTTAATGAGGTGAGTGTTGAGATTCCCATTGATTTTTTAAGGGGGATATGATAGGTGCCAAGTAGGAATTATTTGCTGTTGTGCATATTATAGTCAGTGGGAATAACCACAGCAGCCCATTCCCACACACTCCCATTTTCCTTCTTGAGGAGAGGGTGTGAAGAGAATGAGCTAGAGAAGAGGAATGCTAGTGACAGCACTTGGCATACTGCTGGGAAGTCCAAGGATACTATGGTAAGGGGACCTACATGGTGCAGAATCAACATCCAAAGGAGTCCATACATGTGTAAATATTCCATATATTGATAATTACTTGATGTCAACATCAAAAAATCTAGATCATTACTATTACCTGAAATTTCTGAGATTAGATTGTCCTCAATCCTTTTAAGATGTTTTAAATTACAAACACAGATCTAGGAAGTAGACTGGAGGGTGACAAATGTCATCAGCTGATGGGTTTGTTTTTGACATAGACAGAACAGGGTATAAAACAGACATCGGCTGTGTTGATCTACTACCTGTGTTTCACTTCAGTGTACGTTTACTGAGTGGCAGCAAGAACTGTTAAATTACCATTAAATTGACTTGTTGAGTTGTTAGTTCTTATGGGCAGCTCTTCCTTCACTCCTAAGCTTTGTTGAATTTGACATCCTTATTCAGCAAAATTTAAGCACAAGTTTTAGTCCCACTGACATTAATAAATTTCAGTATATGCTTAAACACTTTGTGGAAGTGAAGCCTGGTGCACTTTCCTGAGGAGTTTAACAAAGCTGAGTTTTTCATCTCTTTATCCTCTGAGATACTGCAGACATCAGTATCAATGATACATGGAGGTCTACTCAGTTTCAAATCTCATTCTTAGCAGACATTCACCTTTTTTACAGATGTCGTGTCTGACTACATGAAAGACTTGAATGAGAAGTTGTGCTAGGTCATGATAAACTCATGTGAAACAGGTGTGCTAACAGCACAGCAAAGAATACATTTTATTTATTCCCCCCCCCCCCAATGACATTTTCATCGAGTGTATTTCCTCTCTTACTCCTGATATTTCAGCATATGACAGATGCCTTCACACAGTTCATGGATTTTTCAATTGCAAATGATCTCTGAAACATGTATCATAACACTTCTTGCATCTGTGCTTATTGTTTTACATACTTACAATATTCAGTTGTTACTTTGGCTGATACTGCTCATTCAAAAAAAAAAAAGAAATTCTTTAGCAAAAATTCCAAGTAAAGTACCTGTTTTCAGAATCAGATATTTCTCAATACCCAGAAAAATCCCAGTATACCTGTCTCTTTACTCATATTCATTTTTTTTTCTTGAAAATATTTAATGATCCAAATGTAACAACCTTATCAGTATGTGACAAAAATATTTAAAAATTAAAATAATATTTCCAGTGTATAAGTATTGTGGAGCTGAATAATACTTTATAGCTGCATAAAAATTCACTTAAAGCAAGGTTTTTCATTGCTGCTCATTTCCATTCTCAGTAGCCTGATTATTTTCACAAACCTAGTAAATACAACTAAGAGAAATGAGCTTTATTAAAAGGCATGAATAAAGAGGCAAATGATTCTCTAGTCAGGAATGTTCAATACTACTTATGCTTCATTACAGAAAAGTTTTAGTTTTATTCCAGAAAAAAAGGGACATTAGCAGAGGTTTTATATGTTTATGAGTCAAATGCAACACAGTAACATTGACAGCACAGTTAGCAAATCTAGTGCTTGGTGCCCTCTGATAAAGTTGAGGTTGTACGATTCAAGCACAGCTTTCAAAGAAACTCAAAGAATCCATTACTGCATCAGATCTGTTTTCCCCTGTTTCTCAGGCTGCTACTTCACCTCTATCCTAAGCCCTAAGACTTTAGCTGGGGTGAAATATATTACTGGTTTATCTGGCAGAGATCAGGGTGCTCCAGTGTCCTATTCCTGCAGTGGAAAGGGAATAAATGTGACTGTTTTCAACTCCTGTGCTGGAGAGAATTTTCTTTCTCCTTTCTTGACTCCCTCTCTCACAATCCTGAGGTACTTGTCAGTCCATGTTAATTTTTTTTTTCTGAACCCAAATCCATATGATCATAATCCCGATGAGAAGATGCATTGGCCAAACCATGGAAGAATGAGAATTCTTCATGCTGTCTCTGATCCAGGGATCCAAGTGTGATGACCCTACCATTGTCCAGCCTCAAAGGAGAGAAAATTGACAAAACATGCTGACAGTTTGGGATGGCAGAGGTGGGAGAAGGTACGAAACAGATCTCTCTTGATTTCTACGAAAAAAGGATGAAGTGTTGTAACTAAATGCAAAGTTAAGACAAAGGTTTTCTTGAAATTTTTCATGAAGAAACAAAATGCATTGAGGTTGTTATGTCAACATTAACAAAGCATGGCATCTGGAAGATTCATCCATGTGTCTGGCTTTCACTGTTTGGAGTAACAAAGTTTTTGCTGTTGAGAGGAAAGAACAAAGGTGTTTTTGTAACTAGAACTATAGAACTGCATCAAAAAGTATTAGGTTGAATTTAGCCCTGCTGCAAAGCCATGAAGAGCAACAGTTATATTTGCAGTGATGTCTTTAGTCCATTGTGATTCAACACTAGTTATAAAACAGAAAAAAAAAATCCTTGTGTAATTCCCTCATCCTCACTGGATAGCTCATTAAAATCTCATTAATGGAAGAGTTCAGCTTTTGTCAAGTTCCTTCAGGCAAATTTTTTTATGAAGATAGCAGTGGTTTTTACTAGCAACTGAAAGGTGAATTACCAACGGGTAATGTATATAGATGGAAAAACCCTAAGGTCTTTTTACAGTGAGAAGACTGTATTAGTGGACATGGTTCATTCTTCTCTCTCTTTTTTTTTTTTTTTAAATTAGATTGCAAGTAAGGACTTTTAATAGTATTAGCATATAACAGATTACATAGCAGCAGTTTTAAGATAAACTTCAATTTTTAGGTTGAGTTGTATGAAATCTCATTTTAGGCTGATAGTCAGCAGTAAAATAAGTTGGAAACCATGCTGCATAGGAGCTGTGGCATATTTATCTCATATTTCAAAATTACTTCTCAGAAATTGAAATCTTGTAGTTATGCCATCAGTAAGGTATGAATGTAAGCCTTTTCTGACTAAAAATGATAGTTCCTAGCAGAGGAACTAAAACCTGAAAGGCTGAGGCTACAAAAAGAGGATTTACAGGATCAAATTTTCAGAGGTATTTAAACTCCTGACTTCTTAATTGAAAACAGTGGGAGGCATCCATGTAACTGCCTGTAGAGGTCTGAGTCTCAGGTAAGGCAAAGGTTCAGTTAAAACAGATTGCCTAGTGCCTGAAAGACATTCAGAAATGCTGAGTTAAGCACATGAAGGGGGGACTGTAAAGTATGGGGATGAACGCTTAGAGAGCTGCCTAACCCTAGATGGACACTGAGAAGTAGGGTGTCTCTAGTCTTGAACTTAGACCTAAAAAAGGATTTGGGGGAAGATTTCATGAGACTGCTAAGCTATCCTTTTAGTCCAAAGTGTATCTTCCTCTGCTTCCCTTCTGCCATCTCTGGTGATCTTCTGGTCCTCTTATTGATACCATTTTGCTTGCTAAACCCACAGAAATGAAACTAAAAGAAACATAAATAAAATATTCTACTTTGTGCCTTGCTGAATAGCATTCATGTTTATGAGTTGCACTGGTTTACTATAGGGTAAGACAAGTGTTAGAGCCAGAGTATGTGAGAAGCATGTTGCTCAAATATGGGACAAGGTGGTGGAGCTGGATTTCAACCTTTTGAGAAAAGAATGCTGTAGTCCAGGTTGATTCATTGGAGCTAGCACAGCTGTAGTGCTGCATTGTGTTTTGTACCACCCAGTACCTTAGACCTTCTTTTAGTATGTGATCTCACTTTCCAGTCAAGAAAGAAGGGGAGAGGGCATGAGTCCTATGACCTGATGGATAGGCTGTACATATCAGGAAACTTGGCTTAGCAGATTGCCCTTTGCATGAAAAAAAATGTATCTCCTTTTCCCAGGAGAGCACTGTAACCAATGGATTCCTCTTAGTCTTTCTTGCTGAAGCTGTGTTGATATTCAGCGGAGGATTTGGTAGTGCTGGGATGGTGACAAAGACCAACCCTGGGTAAGTCAAGGAGGAGCAATCTGGCCCTGACATGGCTCTGAGTCTTAGCCATTGCTCCTTTGAAATTCCCACCCTGAACTATTTGTGCTCACTCAGGCTTTCACTTTTCATCTGGGACCATAAATACTGCTTGAGATAAGAGATATTGAAATGTTGGCAAAACTGTTCACTAGGAAACTTCAGAACCTCCCATTTGTTTCACATGGGCCACCATGCAGCCATAAAACAGTAATAAAGTAAAACCTGGATCGATTATCTAAAGAAGAAAGATCTATTATCTCTGTAGCATTATTAATCCCAGCTCATCCAGTCTAAATATAATTCAAACTGATTAATATTCCAAGATGTAGCTGTAGGGACATTCTGTACTCCTCTCAAGCTTTCCATTTATGAGCATGCTAAATTTGCATCCACAGTATGCAGCTTAACGGCAGGTGATTTTCTAGTGCTAATAACAATTTTGTAACTAGTTTACATGCATAGTACTACATAAAGCCCAGCCAATCAATGCTGACTACTGAGAAGCAGGATAAAAGAAATCCACAGATAACATTTTAAATCACTTTTGGAAATGCATCCTGAGGACTTTTTGACAAAATTTACATAAAAGGCATTCTTTTCTCCTACTTAGGCTATGTATTAACTACTTTTTTAAGTTTTGTATTTGGAGATTTCTGATAGAAACATAGAAATGTTTGGGTTGGAAGGACCTCTAGAGGTCATCCAGTCCAACCCCCCTGCTGAGAACAGGGCCATCTTCAACTAAAGCAGGTTGCTCAGAGCTCTGTCAAGCCCCACCTTGAATGTCCCCAGGGATGGGGCCTCAACTACCTCCCTGGGCAACCTGTTCCAGTGTTCTACCACCCTCATGGTAAAGAACTTCTTCCCTACATCCAATCTAAATCCACTCTTCTCTAATTTAAAACCATTACCCCTCGTCCTTTCACTCCAGGCCTTTGTAAACAGGCCCTCTCCAGGCTTTTTATAAGCTCCCTTCAGGTGCTGGAAGGTCTCCCCGGAACCTTCTCTTCTCCAGACTGAACAATCCCAGCTCCCTCAGCCTGTCCTCACAGGAGAGGTGCTCCAGCCCCCTGATCATCCTTGTGTCCCTCCTCTGGACCTGCTCCATCAGGTCCATGTCCTTCCTGTGATGAGGGCTCCAGAGCTGGGCACAATATTCCAGAGGAGGTCTCGCCAGAGCAGAGTAGAGCAGCAGAATCCCCTCTCTCGATCTGCTGACCACACTTCTTTTGATGCAGCCCAGGATGTGATTGGTCTTCTGGGCTGCAAGCACATGGGTTATAGGGGTATCCATCCACATGCATGCACCATTCCCTCTAGTACAAATTCTGGGAAGTTTACAAGATCATCAGGGTCCCTATTTCTCTGATCACTCTCAGTGGATGTAAACGCAAATACAATGATGGGAATGAGAAGTGAGCTGCTTTTTGCCATTGGAGGCTTTATTGATCCATTTACAGAGAGAAGGTTTAAGAGGTCAATAACCTTTGATTTTTTTTGAGCAAATAGTTTTGATCAAATAGTTGAGGAGGTAAAGCAGAGCAAGCTTTAGAAAATGTCTGGAAAAGCAGTTAGGATATGGGTCTTTCATTCTTTCAGGCAAGGTAGATTAGGGGAAGAGTTAGCAGTTTTTCTGCTTTTTCTCATAGGTTGTCATAATATTGCTCAATCTTTCATGGCTTAAATCAAGAAAAGTTTTTTTCTCCTTTCCAGAAGTGGAATTAAGTGGAAAGGCTTACTTGAGGAATATGAATGGAATATATATTAATCAATAACTTCTGTAACACATAATTTACAGTTTTGAGTGTGGATTGTTAAAAATGTGATTTCTCTTTAAAAGAGAAATCTTTATCTTCTGCTCCTTACAAATCAGCTTAAACATGTGTGTTGCAAATATGAATTTTAGTACACCTGAGATTATGGAATTTTTTTTTTTAATCTACCACCTTGGAATAGAAAGCTTGTAATTTTCAAGATCACAGTTTTGTGACAGAGAAACTAGACATATTAAATGCCAAGCACTGCTTTGAATTCCACTGTGAATTCTTTGATTCACAGTGGAATTCATAAGCCTTCTGGTTCCTTGGGTGAAGTATTACTAATGTTTCCATGTTGGTTCTATTCCAAAGCTGAAAATCCTAACCTAGGTTCCCAGAATAAAAAGTTTGTAAAATTTGTAAAAACTGTGCCTTCACCATGAAACATGTGTATTTTTTAAACTAATTGCCCTTTTCTAACAGAAATATGTTTCATCATAAGATTTTGACTGCTTGTGTTCAGAACACTGAGAGGTGACAGACAGTAGTCTGGGAAATTCCTTTGAAATGAAAGAAACAGTATATAAATGGAGTAAAAAACACTCCAGCTACTCAGAATTTCTGAAAATAAGGCTATTTGGGTTTAGGTTCTTTAATATCTTTCTA
>JAAGNO010012233.1:34179-44917 GCA_033439905.1 Ceryle rudis
TTTCCTTTCTTTCCTTTCTTTCTTTCCTTTCTTTCTTTCCTTTCTTTCTTTCCTTTCTTTCTTTCCTTTCTTTCTTTTCTCTCTTTCTCTCTCTCTCTCTTTCTCTCTCTTTCTCTCTTTCTCTCTCTTTCTCTCTTTCTCTCTCTTTCTCTCTCTCTCTTTCTCTCTTTCTCTCTTTCTCTTTCTTTTCTTTCCCTTTCCTTTATAATTTATTTCTGACTTGTGTCCAAATCCTTCATTATTTTATTGCCTGGCTTACTTCCAGAACACCATGGATTCAGAAAACTCTGTGCTGCAAGATGATACAGGGTAGCTAACATATTCCAGTGCCTGATAAACAGCAGCTCAGTGACAAAGCTGCAATGTAATAAATTACTCTGGTTTTATTCTTCTGCAATGACTCCCATGTTTGGAATACAGTATAAATATTTTCAGTATAGATAACCTTACAAGTTTTTAAAATGTATTGTCCATTTTTATCATACAGAAAAATGTCTGAAATCCTCATTGCTTGCCTCTTCTTCACACTGCTTCAAATGAAGATAAATGACTCTTGAGAATCTCTCATTTGGCCATGGAAATGTTCTCTCAGCTTAAGTACAGTCAGGTACTGCATTCTGAAAGCTCCATTGCAAAATATGCATCATGCTGCATGGGGGGAAAGGAACTGCAAAGTGTGTTAGAGAGAGGACTGGAGTTCTGCTGAAATTCTAGGTGACAGTGCAATGCTATAAAATGGTCTGGGGATGTTACTGTACCTTAGAAACCCTTGGGTCCTTATCCTTATCAATCTGTGTTCTCTCCAGAACTGGGTACCAAGGTGTTTAATGACCTCTTAATCCTCCTGTACTGAGCAATCTATGCTGTGCTACAGACTCTTACTCAAGATGGCTATCTTAAGAGCTAAAGGGAATTACGTGTAGGGAAGATAATACATTAGAGACACTAGAAATTAGAGTTCTGTTCCATTTCAGATTATCTCTCAAATCAATGTGAAACCTTGCCTTTGTTACATTCTGGTAATAGAAACAATATTGTAACACTCCCTTCTCTGGATTCTGTCAGCAGTGACTGGTGAAGCACAGAGATAACTAATTATACTAATTAAAAGTGGAGAAAGGTAGTCACCAGCTCTGGACCTGAGAGACCAAAGTTTAATGCACCTGGCAGAAGGGTGACATTCGTAGTCTGCTTCAAGGCACACTAAGCAGAGAGGATATTTAAATTTGTGGTCTTGGAAACCCAAAATCCAATAACCTGTGGTAAATTGAAGAGGATAAGCAGGAATGTTAGAAATTAGTTAGTGATGGGAGAGGATGAAAAATATACTATAGAAGTAGCAGACTGAAAAAAATTATTTCCTGATACACATATACAGACTAAGCGATATACTGGCATTAAAAGCAGTATGCTGAAGACACATCTGTCTTCGTCACTAGTGTTCTTCCTTTTGTAATTGACAGACCAAGGGGGTACTGATACCCAGTGATGATAATAACATTAACTTGTTCTTGAAAGAAACTGCAAATGGTGGAAACTGCCTGAGTTGTGACAGCATCTCTGCAAATTGTAGTAATGGTTCAGTGGCATTGGAAGAATATGAAACGGAATAAGGTAGAAGTTTTGATGTTCCCATACATCTAAGTATCAAAGCTATCTAATATTTGTCTATTTTACTGATTGTCAAATGTCAAAACCTTGGAATAAGAGGAAAAATTGCCCCTTGGAGACAGCTATAAAAACCCATGTGCACAATGTAATCACAGAATCTTAGCGTGCTGGTTTGGCCCTCCCTGTAAACAAAGGGAAATTTCACTGAATTTGAACAAAAACAATATAAGTCAATGAAAAATTATCAGAGCAGTACTCTGGGTATCGATGTAGAAAATCTAGAAAATACTGGTTTATGAACAGTGCAATCAGTAAATTTAATACGTTGCTCCTGTAGTTAGTCAAAGTAATTAACACACAGGCATACAGGGCTACTTGAGCCACCAGACTATGGCACTGCAATAACTGACTGTAAGAGAGACGTTAGCTCATGATTAAGTAGTTTAACATCATAAATCAGCATCTGCAGTTATAAGGACTTATAACTATTTCTGACTGGTACTAGGATTACATAGGCGTAGGTTACAGAGTCTACTTTAAGGGAAAAGGAATACGCTTTTTCATATGGGAAAATTTTCTGCTTTGCTTGTTTCAAGCCATCATGAATTTTTCATGTTACTGAAGAAACGGATCCTTAAGTGAAGCATATCGATGTGTACTTGACTATAAGAGTCCACTGGAGATAGAGCAGTTTGAAATAGCTGGAGCAGAGAATGAAGAGCAGAATCTTTCTACAGATATACAAAGTGGAATCAGGAAAGGTAGAATCTCTCCAGAAAGAGATCCATGGGCATGGGACTACAGACGTGTCAGGATAAAGAGGTGTGCTGGTAGCTAAAAGGAAAGATTCAACTCTGGTGATTAGAGTAGGTGAGAGAACTTCACAGGCAGATTTTCATCTCTAGGTTTTTAGTTTTAGAGCTGCTGTCAAGAAGGCAGGAATGTAGTTTACAGGTAGGTGTCTGACAAAGAAGTTCTGCATATTCTGAGAAAAAGACATTATTTTTATGACCACATTTTACCATTATTTAGAAGTACAGTTGATACATGACTAGGATATAGCAAGAATGGTGTCCCCAGAGATGATGACATCAAAACCCTTTAAAAAGGGTTTAAGGACTGAATGCAGTCTTTAAATGTGGATAAACTATAAGTGAACTTCCAGAGTTCCAGTGAACTGGAGTTCAGTAAGATCATGCAATATTTTTCCAGATGACTTTGTGAAGAAAAGAACACAACTAGGATATATCCCTCTTTGTTAAACTTCAGTCTAACCAGTCTTCTATTCTGCAGACAAAAAAAAAAACGTTCTCTGATAAAATGAAATCCACTTGCTGCTGGAAGATGGGAAATTTGGGGGCAAAATAGATTTTATAAATTAAAAATAAGTTACTAACTTTTAATGATGCTTCTTACAGCATACCATTAAGAAGAGACACCAAATTTCAGCTGATATGAATATGAAAAATTAGATGAAAAGGAGAATTTAGAACATCAAAGTTTATTTTACTCTCTAAATCCCCGCTGTCTAATGAACACAAAAGTAAACATGTTGCATTAATACATGCTCTAAGTTGTTTTTTAAAGCTTATTAGGAACCAGCCTGGAAATATCCCCTAGTAGTTTTGCCCTCTGTTTCTAGCCATATTCTTGGATTCTCTTAATTTTGCCAAGCTTAAACCATTTCATCTGAAGTTTCTTCCGGTTTGTATCCACACCAGGGGATAATTTCAAGATGTCATGCAGCCCCAGTCTTCAAAGAGCTGCATCTGAATGCAGAAGCAGTATGGGACCTCATGATATACCAGATTTGGAAAGTCTTCTCTTAGATTGGACGTCCTCAAAAGTTTTTGTATCATCAAGATGTGTAGTAATAGTCAGCCAAGGATAGGTATTGTCTCAAAGCATCTGGTGTAACAGTTGGGGTAGAAAGTAGCTTCAGATATTGTTTGTAACTTGGCAGAATATCTTAAAGGTGTGCAGTTTTTCAGTGAAAAACTGGTTTTTTTTTTTCACAAGTACAATATTCTGTGGGGGCTAATCTATTCACAGGGGGCTAATCTACTAAAGTGTAGGACAAGTTTCATGACAAAGAGCCTCTCTAGGCTTATATAAGGAATGTTCTCTTGTCCCATTTGCCTTTCATGTTTTCTGAAGATGTCCATTTGTAACTTGAAAGTTAGATTCAGGGACTATAAATTCCACTACAAGAGCAACTTTTGCATAGTCTAACCTTGAGTTTCAAATACAAATAAATATTTTTTTTACATATGAGTCAATAATTTTTCTATTTCACTGTAAAATGCTGTGAATTTCATTGATGCATGTGTCTGTATGCTGGAATGTAAGACGGACAGATGGTGTTTATTTGCATCATTTCTCATCTGCATGCAACTTCTTTTGTCTCCTCAGCTGTGGACCCCTTTGACAAGCATGTCTCCTGGTTTTGTACTGGAATAAAAAGATCTTGCAACATACCTGTCTTCATTTCCACATGGAGTCTTATGTGGTAGAAAAGCATGAAGCTGAGAAGTGTGGATCTGGTAGGATCTCTGAGTGCATGGAGAGACAGTGCCTTGATGCAGGACAGTCTGCCCATCTATTTCATGCTACGACTTCAAACACCATTTGGATTTTGGTGAAAATCTGCATAGCCGAACAACAGAATGTACAAAGTCAGAGACTTGCAATTTTATAGGCCAGTATTATTCAGAATTTCCTAGGTTAGTGTGATTACTGTTGCTCAACTTTATGCTGTTGGAAAGAGATTCCTGAGTGCAGAGCTCATGCACAGAAACAGACCTGAGAATTTGTCCCACTTCTCGTTCCAGTCCAGTGTTTTGACTGTACTACGTTTCCTTTAAATTGTAGTGCTCAAGATAACTGTTCATCCAGACCTGAGTCTTATCATAATGCAGTGACTCAGTCATAAATTATAGACAAATCATGGGAAGATTTGTGTGGATCTACTTAGAAATTGCCAGTCATAGTTAGCAAGACTTGAAACAGAAGGAATGGAGGTAGTAGGTAGACCAAACTGAAAAAGTAGAACAAAAGGACGGGGAAAACTGATAATATGAATTGAAGATGGCAAGAAATATCTCAATTTTGTGATACTTTTCATAAAAGAAAACTACATAAGAGACCACATGGGGGCAGGGCTAAATCAAAGATCAGTATCTCTGTGAATATTCCTGGTGTTTATGTTGAAAGGGTCATTTCATATGAATGGGACCTCACCTGTATTGGCTCTAGTAGTGCAAATAACAAGTAAGTAAAGTCTGATGTAAACACAGAAAGATCACTGATGAAGTCTAAAATAAGTATCTAGCCTCTAATGACCTCTATTTGGTTACAGATCCTCTCCGAAAGTCCTATAAGAGTTTCCCATGAAGCATATGCTTTAGTCATCAGTGTCTCTCTAGTGGAAGCAGGGCTAGTATTTCTTTGCCTGATTGCAGCTGTCCATAAAAATGGCTGATTGACATAATCAAACTGACTTTCTATAGCGCCGTGGAAGTTCATGGTATACATGTCACAAAAAACTTTGCTTTGATGCAGTATGAGAGTAAACATATGAATTGATAGTATGTACATTAGGGGTTGTGGATTTGTGAAGTCCTAGAAATTGAGTCCTTGGTATTGAAATGAGATATTCACTCTTGGGAATTTTACTGTCTGTGATATTTGAAAAGAAGTTGCCATCACTGAAGCTTGTAGGAAGTAAGGATTAAGTCCCCAGATTTATTGTTGGAGGCACAGCATATGCTATCCCTTAATGAACTAACAAAGAATACATAACATGAAACAGATGATATTGTAGGCTTTCAATAATACAACAAACTGATTAGATCCAGCCCCCTGAGGCTGTTTGGATTTTAAGGGATTAAAAATTTTACCTAAGCAGATTATTCATATTATGAGTCTTTTAATGCTGTGTCTGTATCTTTTTTTTGGTGCTTAATGTGAATCAACCTGTAATAACTAGGATCCTTCTATTATAAATCTGTGGCAATTTTTAAAAGTCCTCACTAAAAAGTCTAGTATATGGTTTAAATCACCAACACGAGGCAAGTGTCCCAGATGCCAATTCCTTAACTTGTAACTCCTCCTTAAGTGTTGCAGGTAATTACTCAAGCTTATACATACAGCACATGCACAGTGGAGAGTGCTGCTGACTTAATCAGCTTCATGAATTGTATTGCTTAATTGAAAATGCTAATCACATAACTGTTAAATTGTTAATAACTAGGAATCAGTATGTCATTAATTTGAAATTGTTATAATCACAGGATGCACGAGTGTAGAATTTCACTGGTGAGGTTGAACATTGAATTTCATTTCCTAAGAGCAAATGTGTCATAAATGGGTATTGTACAAATAGTAATTAAGTCCAAAAGTACGTGTTTCTTTGCTTTCAATCATATTTATTTACTTTTCAGACAAGTAAAATAACTGAGAATTTAAAAAAAAAAGCCAAAAACCAAAAAAACCAACAAAACCTTTCTGAATTTTAGAGAAAAAAGTTTCTGTGATTATTTCATAGCAGCATGAATCTTTCCTCAGGCTGTCCTAGCTTCAGAAAGAAGCTAGGGCTACTGGGTCCAGTCACCACTTTTGCATTATCAAATACATCTAAGTTATAGAAACTCAGTCCTTTTAGGTGCAAAAAGCCCCTGCTCATGCCTAGGACTGAATCCAAGTTATCCTTGCTGTACTCCCATTAGAAGTGCTAGTTACAGCTTTTCTATGCAGGAAAGAGCCCACAGCTGGCTAAGTAATACTTGGTTCTCTGTGCTACGTCCCCTGGGAGTGCACGCAGGAAGTTGGAGATAGTTTCCTTCTTTTCTGAAATCTTGGTATAATTTATATAGAACGTATGGGCATGTGCAACTTTCTTATTTCAAGGGGTAAGCAAAGCTTGGCCTTACCGTGCACTGATTGCATCCATGAGGGAACAGAGAAATGTCGCTGGTTTTACCAGCTGACTTTACAGTGCTTCAATATTAATTTTCAGAAACCCTCGTTCTACTTAGGTCTGGTTTGTCCAAACTGACAACCAAGGAAGGGATATATTACAAGAGTTTCTTGTGGGAGTATGCGGAGATCTCAATGGATGGATGGTACTTTGCTAGGTATGAAATGTTTTCTCTCTCTCTACCTAGGAAGATACCATCACAGCTGTGGAGATAATGCAATGCTCTGTAGGTCCTGGAGACCAAGGATATCGTATTATATTAATTATATTGAAGCAGAACTGAGGCACACAAAGTAGCAAGAATCATACCCATCTGCAGGTTTTTAATTCCTCAGACTCCTGTAGAAAATCTAGGACATCACTCTGGATAGACAAATATAACTGTATCTCTTGAATCCTTATCTATTGCTTTAACATTTCCTGTGGTTTGTTTTCAAAGAGATTATACACTTCTATGAACCAGTTGAACATGTATATGGATGTGTCCATTAATATCGCATCACACTGTAATTTCTGCTTCTAATTTCATTAGAAAAACAGAATGAAAATATGCACATGTAAATTCACTCTTCATTCTTCAGTCTCAAGCCGCAGTGGAGTAAACTTGCCATGCAGCATGTGAGAAATTAGGCATACTGGCAGCTGTGAACATCTAATTTGCCCCGCAGGGTGCTGACATGTACTCCAAAGTAATGTTTTTCACTAATTACATACTGCACTGACCATGGAAGCCTTCCACTATCCCATGGCAGAACAGTAGGATTCCTACAGCTTTTTCATTTAATTGAAGGTGAATATGAGGGACTGCTAGTATTGTCTTCTGGGATACAGTAAGGCTTCTACAAATTGCAGATTTTCAGATGACTAATTAAAACTATGTTACATTGTTAGCTATCCCTTGCTTTCATTTCAAAAAAACCCAACACCTTAAAATAAAATCCAAGACAATGTTCAGGAGGCAGGCTTCTACAGAGGTGTGTCATTCTGTCAGTTATAAATTAGATAGAAAAAGGGGTTGCCTTACTATTGGTCAAAATTAAAATTCAGGAACAAGAAAAAAATGAAACCACAAAATAAAACAATGAATAGGTTCTTGGAAGTTATAGGAGTTGTTTTCACATTTGTAATACAGTCTATTGAGTAATTCTTTTCCATTAATCCCAGACTGATTGTTTTACTGGGCATACTACACATCATTTAGGTTCAAAATGTGTTTTCACCTTTATTAATTAGTGCTTGATCTTCCTACTGCTGAATTAGCTTTGAGAAAAATAGGATTAAACTCTAAAATGCAAAATTAGAGAGTCCTGATTAGAAGAAAAAGAGAAATCAAGTCTTCTGTTTAAAATTATAGTACATACCTGTATTTTATACTTTAAATGGTTGTGTATTGTACATTGTAGATTTATAATGTGTGTCTTCAAGCAGTGTAAGGAGAGTACAGACTGGAACATGTGGAGTAGAGCAGGTCTTCACAGGAAAGGTGCTTTAGCTATCCATTTGTGTACTTCTGTGAAACAAAGGCACTGAAACTTGCACTGCTCTGCATCTCTTTGTGACAGTGCACGGTGCTTGAAGTGCCAGATTTTGAATATACAGAAAGTAAACCAAGACATATGGAGTTTACTTTAAATTGCAAGCTTGTGGAGCTGAAGTTAATATTTATTTTTTGTCTGCTCTGGACCAAAAAGAGATTTGTGGCAGAAGCTATTCAGTAATAGCAGCAAGAAGGCAAAGGTGAATTTCATCGAGAAGAATCTGAGTAAGAAGCATGAAAGGGGTCTCCACCAAACAAGATGAGCAAGAGATGGATAACTAAGGAGAGGGCAGTTCTTTTGCCAACCGAGACTAGATGATATTTGTTTCTTATATTTTTGTGAATATTTTAAATTTTGTCAGGTGAGAAGGAGGGAGTTTTCTTTTTATTTCACAGCTTTAGCCAGAATACCTATTTATACTCCTAGATGTGGCAGTTGCATGCAGTGCTGGTGTATGAGTTTGACTGGGATTTCTTTGAAGACTTAGACTTCTGCTTCTTTTATATTTGTCCCTCAAAATTAGGGAAGCTAAATAGTTTGGGCACATAACCCCATGAGTTTGCTGTCAGCTGGGACTTTTTGAAACAAATTCTGCCATTTATAAGGACCATTTACAAGTGGAATAGCTTAAATGAAAAAATATTCAAAAAACCTTGAAAGAAATTACTTCTGCATGGGAGACATGTTTTTAGAAGCATTAAAATGAGTTAATTCTGACAGGAATGCTAAGGTTTTAATATGCTAGTTTATATGCTTGAGGCAGTCAGTAATCAAATGCCCGAGTACCATGTGTACTGACATTTACAAATCACAAACAGATTTATATATTATGATTCCACAGCTTTATCACAGCAAAATCATACTCTGCTCTTTAAAACAGATGACAGAAGAAGAATTAAAGATTCACACTTATGAGAATGCAAGCAGCTGTCTAGTGTTTATGATATGGCACAGAAAGTAAGAGGAATGCATTTTAAAAAGCTTAAATAGCATTCTGAGTAAGGTGCTAACTAGATGGTTGCCCAGAAGATTTATACTGGGCATTTACACTTTACTGCTCTGTTTCCCCTCCTGTCAAGGAATAATTATTTTTTTTACTATTATTAATCAGTCTTGCCCATTTAGTCTGTGAGCTATGCTGTGTAGGAATTAAACCTGCTTCAGAAACCTCCTGTAAACACCCCATATTTGTTAAAAGTGCAAATATCTGGAAAAGCCAGCTGTATCTGAAACTGTGAAAGTTTGAATAATCTAGTTTTGGGGAAAGCATTCTGAGGACAGAAGGTTTTTAAAGTTGGCTGATGCCTCCCAGAGCAGTCGCAATGTTCTGAGCTGTGATAAGGGGGAGAACAGCACAGCAGAAAATTAATCCTGGATTTCCTACAGCCTAGGTAAGCATCCTTACACTGGTCTCTCAAGGAATCTGGGATTTCTCTTTTCTTTTATGGCATGTCTGTGCTGCATACAAATATTCAAGAGCTGTGTGCGATGCTTGTCTAATGCACACAGGAAGCACAGTCGCAGGTCTCAAAAATGTACTGAATCCCCTCCTTTTTTTCAATTAAGGTGTTATTCAGTTAGGAATTTAGTCAAGAATTTACTCTACTTTAAATAATAAGCATAATATAAAGTAATGTCATCCTAAAAGTAATTGATAAAATTGTTTTAAATGGCTTGTCGTTTAGCAGTCTGTGGCACATAAGTGGTAGCACACCCTGAGAGCATTCAGTGTTGGCTTGGCTTCCTGGCTTGACCTCAGATGTGCCTTCTCCCTGTGGACTTGCCTGGTGTTCACGGGACTGAGACTGACTCTGATCAATGCCTCCAGGCCTGACTCTGACCTGCTGAGTATACTGACTTCTGCTCAGCAAGGTCCTTCCACCCCTGTGTCCTGCTGTCAACCCTGACTCCTACTCCCATTCTCTTGTGGCGGCAGTCAGCCATTGCTGCTCCCTGACACAAACCTTCGTGCAAAAATGCAAGAAGTTTAATTTTTAACTTGTAAAATTGATAGGTGTAATATTTAAGTCAGGAACTTCCTATATGAGAGTATGATTTTAGGGTATTTGATGGAGTTAATGAAGTGAACCTGTTAGTGACTGGTTGCAGTAATGGGAGTTTTCTACTAACATTCAAGCTACATATCATAGAGTAATATAATTCATCCAAAGGCTTTTTGTTTTGACTTTATTGATCTCATTCTTAAAATGTTTTCAGCATCTCAACACTCCTAAGTTCAAGTTTTTGTACAAAATGCGTATTGCTGCATTTATGGACACCACTAATTATGAAATCCACAGCATTTAAAATAAGGCTAATGTTTTCCTAGTAATGGAAGAAATTAAGTTTTTTATATTAGCAGTGTTGGTTTATGTTCTTTTTTACTTCAGCAGATATTCTCTATTAGTCATTTTAATTTCCTACAGCAATTAAAATTTGTTTGTTTGGTTTTTTCCAAAATTTTAGTGTATTCTGAAAGATTCTGTTCCCCTGAGAGTTGTGAAACATTTATTTCAAATGAAACAAACAAGCAAACACAAAGAGCCTTGACAACATGTCATTCATGGTTTGAGAAATGCAGTCAAATTGTATGTAATGCTTTACTGCTTTG
>JAAGNO010012233.1:45017-62168 GCA_033439905.1 Ceryle rudis
TTGTAAATTAAAAAAAATATGTTGGGGGGGGTGAAAAACTTTCTATGCCCCCGTTCCCCCCCCCCCCCCCCCCCCCCCCCCTTTTAAATGAAACTTCTGTTCCTACTTATGCTGAGAAATGCTGGTGCGGTCGGGGTTCTGCTGATGGACAAACTGACAATTGAATTTGCAAATTACAGTAGCAATTCTTGGACAAAGGGGAGATGGTAGGAGTTTAGCTAATCTTAACATGGTGTATATTGAAGATAAATATTTAAAAAACCCAATCTGGGCTCCAGAAGTGCAAGAGATCTTTCTTAGTTGCATATACTATATTTACATACCTCTGCAGCATCTCTCCTGGGTACTGTGCCAATCCTGTTGCCTCCTTTCCCAGTCAATTGCAGCCCTCCAAATGATAAAAGGCAAATGTTACATAATGCATTCTTCTGAATATTTATAATTTGCCTACTAGTTAAACTTGCAAATCATTGTTATTCTCCTGAGTTCCTTCAGCAACAGATATGGGGAAGTTGTTTGCCATGTCTGTTGTTGAAATGTTTTTATTCCTTAAGCTGGTTTTAGAGCTAGTTTGCAGCTGCCTGTTGTATCCTTTGCTTTACAGTTTTACTGATGAGGTTATATTTACTTGAACCTAATGATCTCCCCTGATATTGATCCTACTGTAGATGGGAAAACAGACGGAATCTTCTGGAAATGGTTTATTTTGAGGCTTTGTTTTTACTGGTTGTGGTTGATATTTGAAATTGTGACAGAACTGAGTGTGGTTCGCACCCTGGGCTCTTGGACTGCTTTGGTGGTGGCTTTGGTATTTTAACATTTCTCTTGCTGTACAGCATTCTCCAAGACTCCTCAAGGCTCAGTTACTCTGACTCTTGATTACTTCTTTTCTCTCTTCATGGCCTTTTCATCAGACTCTGGTTTATTCTTTTTGTTATTGTTATAAAAATACTTAGTAAAGATGTTAGTTTTGTTTTCCTTATTTCTGTCTGCAGAGGTGCAGTATTTTGCCAGCCTTCCCAATAAGTTCATAAAAAAAAATAAAAATTGAACCAACCAGAGTCCTGAATTTCTGTGACAAAAGCAGCACCTTTCTCAAGATCTTGTCAAAGCTGCTATGATGTTGATTTTCAACTCTTATTCGCCCTCTTATTGTAACTTGGCATTTCTGCATGCTCTTGTGTTTTCTCAGTGTGGCTGTTCAAACTTGCCCTCCTGTTTGAGCAGCACTTGTTTTGTATTATTAACTTCATCTGTCCTGTCCTCCCAAATACAATTCCAAAAAAACATCATTGGTCTGCCAGGCTTTCCTCCTGAAAGGAGCTTCTGATGCTGATAGAGAGGGCTGATCTGCAAACTGCTGGCACCATTTTGTGATGATTTGTGTTACTGCTGCAGTCACTGCAATAGCTGAAGACTTGTTCCCTACATGTCACTGGGAACTCAAATATCTCGTGTTCCAAATCGTACATGCAATGCTGCTCAATAAAAAAAAAATACAGTGCTCAGATTGTGTAACTGAGGAATACCCTTTTAAAGGAAGGAATCTGAAGTTTAAACTCAGATGGATAGGGTGTAATGCAGTGTGTTGGATTTTTTTCTTTTTCTTTTTTTTCCCTTTCCCCTCTGCAACTACCCTTTGGAGACAAAAAGCTTTTTCTGGTGTGAACAGCTATCCAACAGGTTAATCAGGTGCACATTTGTTGAAAATTGACCTTTGGGACTCTTGAAGACCAGATCATCCCCTTATGTGTTGTATAGCTTTCTACTGCTGCAGTAGGACAGCTCTTGTGGCAATGCAGCTTTGGTTTTTCATGGAGATCCCAATCACTTTCTCAGTGGCTTTTTCTTTTCTGTATTACATGAGATACAGTAATAGAACTGAGTGCTAAAAAGTGCACAGATAACTAGTAACATAACTATTATGAGTGACAGGCATACAGTCTAGTGAACATGTGTGGGTTTTTTGTTTAAGTACTTCAGAATACAATCATGTCCCCCTACTCCAGCTGGTTATGGTGTCTATAGCTATTTAGCCCTAGTCTGTTTGTTTAGTCAAAATTTATGACCTTTCTAGATGACAAGACTGGTTTGTGACTGTTCTTTCCTGACTGACATGCTGAGTTAATGTCTTGTGTTTTTGTCTTTTTACCCTTTGAATAATTTCATTTATATGGGTAGCTCTGATGTGATCTGCTGTTATACAGACAGTGCATTACATTAATATTGGGAAATGCAAGTTACTGAATATAACTTGCTTGGAATGTCTTTCTTGGAATCTTTCTTGATGTTAAAAAGGAGGAGGAAAATGTTGTCATTTACCTCAACTTCATTGGGAAGATCCCTGCTGACTTAGTTGCAATCTCAAATTGGTACCAAAAGGATTATTCATAGACAACAATAAAGCTAACCAGAAATAGCTATTTTTGTTGTTGGTTTGTTTATTTTTTAAACATTCTACATGAATCTGGGAAATGTTGAAACTTTTTCCTGATTTATTTCCAAGTCAACTTATTGATCTAATTCTGAATCCTTGGAGAGGGAATTTTCACTGCTTTCTAAGCACTGCTGTTTGGTAGCATTCATTTGCCCTTTCAGTGGGGCCTGAATCTCTGCATCTCTGTTTGCAGAGGCTCACAAATGATGCATGCAATGTGAGCATGCTAGAATCACACAGGCTTTTTTTGGCAGAATGCTTTTGGGTAGTGAGTCCTTCTACCTGTTCTGAACAATCAGCTTCTTCATGGCTTATACCATGTGAAAAGTGCGTCCCTCACCTTCAGTGAGAGGTAACCTGGCGTAACACATGCTATAATGGAGAAAATGCAGCTTCCATCACCTGAGAAACTAGCCCTTAAAGGTGCCTTATCATATTTTTGGGAATGTTCCAGTTTGTGATTCTTTGCACAATTCAACGGAGAACTTGTGCTGAAAAATTAGAAAACAATGTCTTGTTTAACATTGGTTTTAGTGAATTGATATTTTGATTGAATGATGATACATTGCAGAGATTAGTAATGACACAGGAGCATTCTGGGGAAATAATGAGCTGTCTAAATGGTCAGGAAGAAATTTACCTTCATTTTGTCTCTTCAGATGTACAGGAGAGAAAAGTGAAATAATTTACAACAGGGCTATGTACCTCTTAACACTGTAATATATTAGTCTTGTGATGATGTGACACTAATCACCAAAAAATTCTAGGGTTGTGTCATAAATTAAATTGTGCTGCATCTGATTGGGCTTTTTCTGCTTTATTCACATCAAAAAGTAATTACATTCTGTGCAAACTTAATCCTACCAGTTTAATGATGCATGTAAAATATGCCTTCTAATTTGTCCTTTATTAATACTGTATCTATGAGTTTTCTGCAAATGGGAGGCCACTAATTATTTTGATTCTTAGATATTGGCATTGCTCCTTGGGATAAAACCTTTTGTTTAGATTATCTAAATGTATGTGCAAGAGATACATATTTTGATCTTTTTAAGGGCTGCATCACGCACTGTAATACTCAAAGGAATTATATTAACAGACTCAACTGCTTAAAAGAACTTGCCAAGCCAGGGTTCAGCAAAGGTTCTTATACTGTGATAAACACTGAAGTTAACCTGCATTTGCATAGCGTGTATTTTTTGCCTTTTATTCCTCTTTCTTTGTTTATGAAATAACCTTGGCATAAAAAAACCCAAAACAAAACAAACTGTTTGGGCTAATGAAACTTCCTGGGATACCAAAACTAAAAGGATTGAATTGTGAAAAAGGTCTTGTATGCAAGCAATGAATGACCTTGCAGAAGAGTGGTGAGAATAGGATCAAATTCAGCAGCACAAAATGCAAAGCCATATGTATTGAAGGAATGGTGAAATCTTTGCTGGTCTAAGTTGGGAGCTCTAACAGAAGCACACTAGACACCAATGTGATGGTGATAAATGCAACTGGAGGATGAACTGAGACAGGCCTTTCCATGAGAGTTTGGGATGTACCAGTCAGAGGATTCGTGAGGCCTCCTCAAGACCATAGGCAGTACGTGAATCTGAGCATCCAGTGTTTCACATCTATCCAAGTAAGGTTTGCAGGCTGCAAGAGTGCTCTTGGAGCAGCCTGTTTTGTGCCTGACTGTGCATGTTCACTTCTGCTTACAGGACATAAATGAACATGAGCTTTGAAATTGAAGGATAATGTCACAATGAAGTTACAAACTGGCTGGGAATGCAGGTAGGCAGGTTTTGGGATGAGATTTGGAAAAATGGTTATTGAAATGTCCTCAAATAGGAGTACGAGGAGTGAGAACTGGATGTTACAAAAGACCCATATGATGCTGGCTGTAATAACAGGAACAAAGTGAGGTGGCGCTTATAACTTGTGCTTAATCGGGTCTATTAATGCCCATGTTTGTGTGAAGAAGTATGTCTGTTGTTTCCAAAAGTCTGTAATGAGTAAATGAGTAAAAAAAAGTTTAAGGTAAAAATGGCATAGTTGACATGTCAGATATGGTCTGGGTTGATAATTATTTCAGGGATAGAATGTATATGATAGGTCTCCTGCTGCTAACCACACAAGCTTATTTTACAAGTTGGAAAGTCTTTGGGTGGTGGTTTGTTGAGGGTTTATTTGTTGTTGCGGGTATTTTGGTGGTTGTTTTTTCTTTTTTTTATAAAAAGCAAAACCTACTTAGAATTTAAGTAGGGTTTTACTTAGAATTTTAGAAAAACAATTGTTTCTGATTTTTTTCTTATAAATTTCTGTTATTCAAGGAAATATTAATTTTTATTGATTTTTTTCTTAAGGTTTTTTACTAAGTGTATTAAAACCCTAACTAGTTTTTATTAGTTACTGATTTTTGAATAACTATAATTCAGACATTGATTTCAGTTTGCAACTAGAATACATTTGACCAAAGTTTACTATTGTTTAAAGGATATACATGTCATATCCTGTAATGAAATTGAACTTGAATTTTAATTAATTCAAAAACGTTTATTCTGGTCTGGTCAGAAGCCACATGAAGTCTACTTTCTGCAGACATGGTAGCAGTTATTAGTAATGTTATATGTCAGCTGTAATAGTTGAAGAGGATAGAGGAATGATTTGAATACATGCTGAAAATGAAGATAGCACTGCTTTACTCATTAAACTGTCTGCAGGACTGATGCATAGGAACAGTTACTCTTTTTTTCAGCAGTCTTGGAGAGGCTGCATTGCAAACATTCACAGCAACTTTATTTTTAGAATAGATTTGAAGCATCCAGTATGATCTAATTGTTGTCCACCTACAATAACTGAGACACAAATGCTATTATGTGTGACACTATGTCTTGAGAAACACACCTGATTCATATGTACTTCTTATTTCTAAGTAGTTTTGTATCCAGCACATTTGAACTGAGTTTACTTCATAACATACAGATTAATATCACAGGCAGGATTCTGTCCAAACATCTGAAAAAAATAGTGGTTTGGGGCTATTTTGAGACAACAGAACTGAGCTGAGAATTTCAGACCTAGTTTTAGTCTAGCTATTCTAATCTCATCTCAAAAGCTGCATGTGCCTAGACTACAAGCATTGTTTTGGCTATGAATTTATAAGAAGAGAGTAGCAACCAGAACAGTATTTGGCTGCAAGCGCAGCAAAGGGGAATTGTGTGGGTAGAACTGGGCAGAGCTTGTGGCCTTTAGTAGCCTTAAAGCTTCTTTTCTTCACTTACCTGTCTTTGTTGTGCTCCCCAGAGTCAAAACTAAGAGAATGCTGAATTAGATCATGTTTATTCCATCCGTGGGGTTGCTAAGAATGGTGACAGCTGGGATGCCCCAAAAAAGTAAAAAAATATATATATTAAAAAAAGGTCAAACAGTGACTTTGTGATGTACCAGAAGGCTCCAAGTGGACACAAGATAAAATTGGGAAATACTGCTATTAACATCAAGCTTTTGGAATAAATGAAGACTGAAAATGTCTTCTGATTTATTTGCTGCTTGCTGTGTGACAAACATTTATGGCTTAGAGCAACACAGGTCTGATTTAGGTGCACAGTAAGAAAAGACCTGGGAATGCCTTTGCCAAAGGCCTCTTGGCCTCGTTTGTGCTCTAGTCACTGCCAGGGAAGGAAGAGGAGGGAAATGAAAAATAGAGGTTCAAAAATATAGCAGGTTGTAATATTGTGGCATCAAGCAGAGTGCTTAGCTGCCCAATGTTAAAGTAGTAATGGCAGCTGAAAACTGGCCAGGAAACTAAGATCGGGAACAACTGGATGTCTTGGGTCCTTCTGTTTCTAAGTGTCTATCTAATGAGTTAATAGAAGGACTTGAGTTGCAACATGTTCTGTATCCAGTCTCTGAACTGGGTCTTTACTCTCTCTGGCTGGGTTGCTTAAATTAAGCACCAGAAGTGTTCTGATATCTTGGTGTACATCCCCAGCTGAGCCAAATTGATGGTTTCTCTGACACCAGTACAGTTGAGCTGGGTTTCAAGTTCAGTTCAGTAGATGCTAAAATCAGGTCAAATTCTACTTTGATGAAATCAATGGCAGAAGTAATTTGGCTATGTTCTTGACTGCACTTGGGCAACTGTATGCTCCTCTGGCATCGTAAAGGAGGAATGAATTACACTGTGCCTCATTTTAAAGCTTCTCTATGCTGCCAGGGTGATATTGTGAGTTTTAGAGTAAATTTCAGGCTAATTGGCTTTAGTATAAATGAGCATCAGGGCCATCAACTTGTTTGGACCAAGTCAATAATGAGCGATATGTGCAAATGAGTCAACCAACTGGTTTTAGTTGCTGTGTGGCTAAAGTGGATCCTCCCCAAGGATACACAAAGATCACAGCTGTTGGTTTGTAGAGCACTGTGCGGGTGAGGGACAGGCAGGGATGAGCCTTTCTGAAGTGTGTAAGCCAATAGGCAAGTGACAGAATTATGTTGAAAATAATATTGATTTTGCTCTGCCTGTACTTTGTTACAGTGCCTGGGGTGAAAATTGGAGAGAAATATCATCTCCTGGGAAAGATTGGGAGTAAGGGGAAGGGGAAACAAACAAAACAAACACCCCCAAAAAACCTCTGTTTTCCAGTTGATGTGTTAATGGTTTACTAAAGTGGTGCTGATGGCACTTTGAACTAATGGGAACTGAAGTTCTCTGCAGGCTTGAAAAATGACTTGTCCTTGTCTCTCTAAAATAATAGCAACAAAGTCCCTCGGAAATTTCTTATTATGGGGGATTTATTCAAGATTTTGCATTTCCGTTTGTAGCTTGGACCTCTTGTGGTCTTTGCCTTTTGTGGTGTGTGAGGTACTTCAGAAGTGAGGCACTAAACCAAACCAACCATTTTATAGCTGTATTGCAGAGTTAAATGGGAGACGATTGCTGAGACATAACAGCACATATTTTGTAAAAATGGCCAGAAATATTTCCTTTCAGTGGCTACAATTAAGGGTCTTTTTCAGGAAAAAAGTGGAAGAAAGGCTGTTCAATTACACAGAGGGCTGTAGAAATGTCCCTGAATGAATCATTTAATCCTTTTAAGTATAATAGTTTTAAAAATTTTTACCTATTTGGGACATTTTCCCACCTTAAACTGACATATCCAAGACTAAATGGGAAGGGTCGGTTATAGGTTGTTTTGTGCTCCCTGTCAATCTGTTCCCAAGCAATATTTGAATATGGAAGTGAACCCAGCATGTGCATATACTCCTATATGTGACTGATATACATAGAGATGAAGTGTTCTAGTAACTTATAAGAACATATTACACATATTTAATGTTTTGTGATGCATGTTTCTGTCATGTGATTATGCTATTTGTCTTGCAGTCACGGTTATATACATATGATTCGGTCCTTCACACTTAAGATTTAGTCAGAGCTAGTATAACAGGGCTCATTTAAACAGCAAGAAAGGAGTAGAAGAATAAGCAACGTGGAAGGAAAATGTGGAAGTCTTCTGTTCCTTGTATGTTGTCCTATTTTTCTTTTTTCTTTTTTTTTTTTCCTCTCTGTTCCTATTTACAGCTCAACAGGCAGCAACAATACCAGAAATGGGGGTGTGGAGGAAAAGGGTACTTTGACATTTCAGTACTTCTGTAGGTTTTCCCAAGTCAAATGAATTTTCATTAAATGTAATGTCTATTTCTTCCTCTTCATGTTTGACTTCACAGTTTTTGTTTCTAAGAATAAGAATTATGCCTTAAGTTGGTATCATCTTGGTAATCGCAATACAAGAT
This sequence comes from Ceryle rudis, assembly GCA_033439905.1. NCBI lineage: Eukaryota > Metazoa > Chordata > Aves > Coraciiformes > Cerylidae > Ceryle > Ceryle rudis. The sequence continues at coordinate 53,239 of JAAGNO010012233.1, forward strand.
ACAGTTAATGAATGGGGCTGGTTTAAAATGTATGCTGTGTATGAGGATCACTTGAAATTTTGTTCTTGGTTTGCAGGTTTTTAAGCTGCTCTGACTATGACTTGTATTTTTAAATGTTAGTGCTTATCCAAATTAGTGTTTATTTTTAATACAACTCTGACAATTAGTATTTTAATGTAAGCTGTTTCTTAAATAGATTCTGCAAATTTTGAGTGTTGGATGATTTAAGGATGCAACTTAGTGGAAATAAATAATTTGAAGCTAAAATTTGCTGTCACTTTTTCAACAGATTCCATCCAGGCTGTTTCCCCTTGTTTATGGAACTTTTGCTTCAGATCAGAGAAACAAAGGGAAAAGATTAAATTCTTCATCTTTATTACTGAAATTTCAGACTTTTCTGAACTTGCGAAGTTCCAAGCAGTGCGGTAGCAATATTTGACGTATTATTGGCAAATTACCTCACCATCAGTTATGGTTTTGTAGCAAAAATGGGAATATGTGGAAGTTTGAAAGGCTCAACTCCATTGAAAAATAATGCTAGAGAGCATATAGAATCTTATCCTAATAGAAAAAGGTGGTTGGTTGTTGTTTGTTTGGTGGTTTTGTTTTTGTTGGCAAGGGTGTGTGTGTTCTCGTGCCTCTTGGCCTTTAGGGATACCTCAGTAATGTTTAGAAACATGAGATTCCCCAGTTAGAGCTTGGTTTCCACCAATTGATAGTGTCTGACAGACTAGAGATTAACCAACTGGGAAAAGCATTTGCTTTCCAAGCTGCAGGCTAACAAGGGAGGTACAACTGCTGTCCTAAAGGAAGCAATAAATTAATTTTACCCAGAGACACAAGCAGCCATATCTGAAAATTGTGTACATCTGGAAACAAAATTTATATCCAAGTCTGTTTTGCTATATTTAGAAAAGAAGAAATAGTGCCTACTGTAGCTGTTGATTAAGTGAGAAATACATAAAAATAAACATAACATCAATTGGTTACAGAAAGGAAATAGGTTGCTTTTTTCCTACAAAATATTTAGTCATCTGTTTTTACTCTTTCTGTTGCTGTCAGTACTTAGTTATAAAACCTTGCCCTTAGAGGTACAGTGAACACTGAGGTCCTTATCTAATTTTTATTTCCATTTATTACTGTATAGCTCATGTCTGTTTAGCAAAACCACCTTAATAGGTGTGTGTGGACTTAAACATAATCAGATGAGTGAAAGTCCTCTATACTGGCATTTTTATTTTTTGAGTACAATCTTAGTTAAGCTAAATTGGACTTCTGAGAACAAAGTTTTAAACTGTTTATTTTGTGATTCAATTCATGTCCCCACATGCTAAATTTTAGCCTGTACTTGTGTAAGTCTTTCTGGGGGGAGTACTATTTTATTTACTTCATGAATTGAAAATAAATGAAGATTTGTACTTCTATAGAAGTACAATATTTATGAGAAGTTTCTTATTTAAAAAAAAGTGTTGTATGGTGGTGTATTCCCTCACACTTTTTCTTGATGTATTGGCTAATGCTTGCCCAATGACCTGCTTAAGACTTGTAGAGCTGTTTGGAATATGAACTGTGTGAAAGTTGAGATCTTAAAAGGAAGAGATCCCACATCCTGTGGTTGTGTAGTATATTGTTTTGTCACTGGGGCTGTGTTGGGGTACCCTTTGGTATCCTTTTGAAAATACAGTCAATTCAGCAGGCTCAGTCCTGGGTTTAATGATGGACATCTTAACTTGACAGTCCAGGTATTTCTACTGGTGTCGGAAAGCCAAAAGATTAAACTGGGGGGTGTGTGTTTGGGAGGGGAGACTTTTAACAACTTCTTGTGCTCTGCTTACCACTGAAAGTTTCAGGTTTTTGCACAGTTGCCTGTCAGCTCAAAGGCGCACTTCTGACTGATATGGAAACACATAGTTTTTTGCCCCAGATGCCCTGGTATTTTGTAGCATTACTTGGCATAATACTACTTCTTCCATCCTCATTGTAATTCTGGGGAATTTGACTTCTGCTAAATTTAGTTAGTATTGATTTAACTTCCTTTCTGTTAAAAGAAAACCTGAGAGAACTGTCTTTATAGCTGTGCTATAATAATGAAATATCCCCAATATCTGATTAGTACATCTGGAAAATATACTACTTTTTCACAGACAGAACAATAATCAAGGAAGGGAACAAGTCAGACTGAAATGAGAGGAATTTTTCAGGATATTTGATGAATCAAACTTGGAATGATCCAGAACAACTACAGGGTAAAACATTCTCTTTTTTTAACTTCCTTCTTTTCTGCTCTAAGAATTGTATTGGAAAATGCCAGGCAGTCTACATGAAATCCTAGTTCAACCTTTTGACACATCTGTAAGCAAGTTCATTTGCTCTTATATTCAATGTGATTTGGTACATTAAAAAAAAAAAAATTAAAAATTATGCTTACAGCAACCAAACAGAACTCAAAAATCAGAGTTTAACTAATACTGTTTGCTGAATAAGGCTACTATGCAAAATGATTTGTTTCTCCTCAAACTCAGTTTTTCTGACATTTATCACCTGAATACTGAAACATGACATAAGCCAACTTTTAAGAAAGGATCATATGGAGACTTTTATGGTAGTATTTTTATTTGTGGTCATTACATGCTGTTAGAAAGCAGATATATGTGTAGGGCATACAGTACCCCTGATGTGACTTTGTTGTTGTTGTTACTGTCTGTGTTACCAAATCTCAATCTTGCAACTCTATCTCAGTCTCTTGTAGGATTTTGGAAGGTTGACATTTAAATATACTTATGACTTGAACCTACTGGCTGCATTGCATTTAAATATTGAAAATGGTTACTGAGACCTGTTCTGGGACTATCAGCTGTTTATTTTGTCAGCTTGCTCTGTGAGCAGTGCTGAATTGTGACTCTATACATTATGAGTTGTTGCTGCTGGAAACTGGACTTCCCACTGGAGGGCTTCTCTGGTAACATCTGGCTGGCTCTTACAGGTGGCATGGGACCACCCACAGGGCACTGGCCAGGGCTGGGAGCCCTTCTTATATGTCAGCCAGGGTAGCCAAAATTTGTTAGACTCTTTCTTTCAAGAAGGAAGAACCTTTGTCTTGGACAATGTGGCTGTTTCTAGTCGGTTTGGTGGAGCACTTTTTCTGGTGTTATTCAGGAAGATGGACATAGAGAAAGTCTAGGGAAAGGTACCACTGCAATACTGGGAGGTGCTGCAAGGACATTGGCTATTCTGGTCTGTTTTGCAGGGAAGCCTGGTGGAAAAAGATCTGGATTTGAATGAAAGTTGTGGATATCTCAGCCTGAGGGATAGGAAATGGAAATGAAGTGCGTGTGCCATTTGGTGGCACAGCAGTATCCCCACCATTACTGGGAGATGCTCAGTAGGAAGGAGTGACTTATATGTGTAGGCTCTTGTTCTTTGATGCATGTGGCCGAGGTTACAGTACAAATCATCATCTCCTCGTAGTATTTATCCTTCAAAGCAGGCTTTCCCTTTCCTGGGGAAATGATGAGCTGCACTATTATGTTTTCTTAGAGCTGTCCTCCTCGAGGAAGCAGGAGCAAAAGGTGTCTTGGGAGAGGGGATCTTGAGTGACACCCAGGAGATCACTGACACATGGGATGAGCATGTTGCATGTCCCTTGTGAATCTGTGTGAAGTGATGGAGGAGGAATGCCGGAGCACGCAATTGTCAGAGTATAAACAAGCTCTTTTTTCTTTTATCTTTTTATTTTTAAATCTGGTTTGTGTTATGCCATCATGACAGTTACCATTCCCTTTGTGTTTTGAAGTAGATCAATAGATTTGTTGTTGGGTCAAGACAAAGGGCTTGACAGCCCAGAAAACAAATTACTTGTATTTCCTGTCCTAGTCAAGCTTCCTCTGTCATGGAAATTGTTAGCTGGAGAAGACCATTTTTTTTTTTTTTTTTTTTGTGTGTGTCTTTGTCATCAAGCTGCATTGGTGTCAAAACATCTGGAACAGATAAAATATTTATCTCTACATAGTTCAGAAGCATCTTAGCTGGATTCAGCTTGACTTCATAGTAATGTTTTGGTATATTGCTGGCATGCTGCTACCATCTCTTCTAACAACTGTCCCTCTGCTTGACAAATAAACAGGCAGTAGAAGATGATCCTCAGAAAGGAGGACTGTGTGTTCATTTGGGAGCAGCTATAGTAATAACAGCAATAATACTAATAAGCTTTTACTTTAACATCACAGGAGCCAGATGTGTTTTTACTGAAGAAGAATTCTTAATTTCTATAGCGGGAAACATATTTTTCCATATCTCATTATATGGAAAGCAGGAGTGGGAAGAGATTACATCAGAAATCATCCATTTTGTCATGATACTGACTTTTATTTTCCACTGGGTCCTTTTAAGATTTGTATTTTACAGTCTGTGTCAAAGACCAATTCTGGTCAAGACTTACTGCGCACAGATGAGCTATAAAGAGTTATGGAAAAGGTCACTTGAGGCTTCTGTAAACATACATCACAGTGCACTTCTGAAAAGCTTGTACCCTGTGAGTTTCTCTGTCTGTAGCTTCATTACTGTACCTTCTGCTCTCCTCTCAAGCAGCAACTTAAATCTCTGCTTTGAGGTGTGCTGTAGTATGTGAACATGGTTACCACACCAGTCTCCTTCACAAACCATGACTGCATTGAAGAGGTCACAGGGAGTATAAAGTCTGAGCATTTATCCACTGTGCAACATTACAGTCCAGTTCTTCTCACACCAGCACAGGCTTTATGCTCAGTTGCTCTGAGCACACCTTGCTGGCTCCGATTCATACTGATGACAAAATTTCTGTTGGGTTTCATGCAATTTACTTCTAGGAAGCACAAACAGGAAACCATCCCCTACTTTCAGTAATTTCACTTAATTTCACAATCCCCTCTACCTGTAGATATTCTAATATTTTTTTAACCCTTTATGCATAGTGTGGTGGAAGAAAGTAAAGCTAAGCTTTGCTTTAACTATGAAATCATAACCAGCATTTTAAAACCATTAAAGCTAGTGAAAATTAAGGGAATTTCTGTCTATTGGGATGTTCTTGTACTTTGTCTATTTCTTTGTTCAGGACTGGAGAAACATCAGCTGTTTAATTTGCAGGTTTATGAGAGCTCTTGCTGAAACACCTTAAGCTGGTTCTGATTTTGCCTGTGCAAGGATGTATTGGTTTGACCGGGGCCACTTCTGCCTCTGTTAGCATAAAAGTTGATGATGCACTCCAGCGTCTTGGTTAGAACCATAAAGTGATCTAAGTTTTGTTGTTGTAAGAAAGCCCAGGCCTTGGAGAGAAGGGGCATATTTGCATCCCAGAACTGCAATCCTTCTGAGATGGAGGCAAAACCTGACTCCCTGATATGTGCATTCCCCTGGAATAACCTGGTTGTGATTAAAAACCTGCACTTGAAGGAGTGATGCTTGGTCCCTTAGTCTGATTCACCGGGTACTATTTCTAATTTGAGTGTGTTTCTCAGGATAAGCCTGCAATGAGATTTAAATTTAGGCTCAGTGTCTGTGTTTAAAATGTAAGCTTTTTTTTTCTTGAAGTTCCCCCCCTTCTCAGTTACTGTAACTGAACAGTGCTTCCTATTCATTTCAACAGCAAGGGTTATAGGCTGAGAATACTTCTCTGAGAAAATGGCAATTTTGGGGAAACTGAGTTTTCACTGGGGCATGGGGGTGGAGGTTTTCACCCAGATTCTTTTTCCAGCAGCCCAAGATGGGAAAACAAATGCACTACATTAATTATTAGGATTAATGATGTGTATTGCTGTTGTGCATGGTCACTGTTCTTCCCCATGTTCTGAACACTTTCATGGGATAAATACATGAAAAATGGTCCATTTAATTCCCTAGAAAGATTGCTGTATCTAGTTGGGGTATCTTTGGAATTTAGGCTTCTATGGAGAACTATTTATGTGAAATATAAGTCACTATTCTATTTACAACTATTTTTGCCATAACTGTATAAGTATATAGAAAAATCCCGCTTTAAAAAAAGAGCTGTAGGTTTCTATAATTCAGTGCTGCATTTCATACATGTGACCTTTTTTTTTTTTTTTTAAATCCTGGTACATCACATTTATTTCCTCTTACTCATCCTTTGTATTTTATGGACCATGAAAACTCTGAGGACCACAGTAACTGTTTGGTAGCTGTCAAGCAATACTCTGTGGTATTTCATTTATGGTGAGGGGCATCAAGTATCATGCTTGAAAGATCAGCTTGATAAAGGGGACACAGAGTAGAAAGGTTGCACAGATGTTCTGGGACCTCAATTCTTGAATTTTGTAGACCAGGAGTTTGATTATATTCTAAAATCACTGAAGCAAAGAGTAAATATGAAGCTTTGTGACCGAAAATCCCTGCAGCAAATATATGCTGTGTGTTAAATCTTACAATTAAACCATAGTGGTGCAAAATCCGCTTCCAAGGCGTGATCTGTGGAATTTGATGCTTGCTTCTGAAGGGACCATCTGTAATGCCTCAATGCCTCAACTGGGAAGGCAGGATTGCTGTTCAGTGTCTCTGCTGTGGTGAGAGCATAAGAGCCTCTCTTTCTCCTTCCACAGCTTCAGCCAAGCTTTGTCAGCTGTAGATAACCTCTGTTGTTGTCTTTGATGTGAAGTGTTGCATACACAGAATTTCTATGCCTTTAGTATATCTGTTTTCTGTATATTTGAAATTGTTGCTCATTTAACCATGACTAATATATAGCTTGAACAGAGATCTCTGGAGAGACTGTTCTGAGTTCTAAGTGCACAACAAACCCTCATCTAATCAATTCACACATAGACACATCATCAACGTTTTCAGTTGCATTTCCCCACACAGAATTACTGCTTGTCTGACAGAAAGATCTATTTTGGTTCAATTTTGGATTAAATAAATTGTAAAAAGGAATGCTTTGCTCGATCTTATCCAAACAAGAAAAGCCACACTGAGGACTGCGTATCAAATACATGCTGTAGCAGAAAAGAGTAAAAATTAATTTTCATTTGGCTTTTTATGCCAATACTGGCATTTGACTGGTGCTGAAGTATGGAAAAAAAAGGTTCCTGTGAAATATTAAGCAATGTCAGATACATGACACTTGAAATTAAATCTGCCAGTTTAAGACAGTGTTGAGATTAAGTGCTATTAATGCTATCTGCTGTATCTGTCCAGTTTGCTCATCCGGTTGGCATTCTTGTTTTACTGAACAAAATTGCAGCAAATCAAATTCACACTGAAGTCTGCAAGGCTTAAAAGTATCTCTTTAGTGTGTGTGTGTGTGGGAAGACAACTTACTACTGTTAATGTTTAATCAATTTATTGGCTTTTCTCCTTCACTCATCATCAAATATAGTGTAGCCAGCCAGAGATGTTTCTGATCATATTGTTATATTGTTGGGTAATGGTTAATACACTTGCTAAGCAGTTTGAAAGTAAAATTCACTTTTTAAATAATTAGGCAAATAAATTCTTGTACACTTGGATGTGTTACTGTACCTTGTGTGGTATAATGTCTATTGCAGCTGTCCTCATTTTTGTGGAGGTGGAAAGATCTCTTTAAAAGTGATGTGTTTTGTAGCATTCCTTTATACCTCAGGGGCAAACAGGTGGAATGCTGGAACAGGTTGCCCCAGGATGTGGTGGAGGCCATACCCCTGGAGCCATTCAAGGTCAGGCTTGATGGGGCTCTGAGCAACATGATCTAGTTGAAGATCTCCCTATTTACTTCAGGGAGATGGGACTATATGGATTTTAAAGCTCCCTTCCAACCAAAACCATTCTATGATTCTTGTGTGCTCCTGTGCTCACAAGTTATTGCTGTTTGGATATATTCTGTCTGGGAGGTGTTGAAGCTACTTGAAAGTATAGCATTGCCTTTGCCCACTGCAGCTGTCTAACTAGTCGAAAGCTTCCTGGAAAGTAGCAGCTATTGGTTTCTGCAGTAGTAGAAACACCCTGAAATTCAAACTTCTCATGTTCTGTGGAGCCTTTCTGTTCTCAAAAAGAACTTCTGTGACTTCTAATGTAAACAACAATTAAAATAAAAGTGTTAAGTAGTTCACAATGACTTGTATAACTTCAACCCCGGATAAACATGTAAATGATGTTGATACTTCATGATGCTGAGAAACAATAAGACTTCAAAGAACATATTTATGTGCTATCATTACAAGTGTGATATTTATTTGTGACAGATGCGGAGAAAAACTGTTAGAAAAATAAAGAATCCTAATAATATTATGCACTTTTCCTTAGACCAACTAATCGTCAACGTGATTCTTGTGCTCGCCTTCATCCTTTTTCTAGTGATTTCTCACTGACAACTTCTCCAGCTCTTAAATCCAAAGCAACAAGTAAGGTGTGAAAGGCACAGGAGCTCTTCAGTATTATGTAGGCTTTTTCTATATGCACATTTCATCTGTGCATTCTGCCCTTGCTGGTTAATCATAGAATACTAGTACAATGCGTGATTTCAGTCACTGCTCTTGCTATCTTAACAGCAAATGTTCCTCATTTTAAATGTGTCATTCCTGAAAAGCCACCATTTGTTGTGGGGTGATTTAGCCTTGGGTTGACTAAGTTGCTCTATGAAGGTAGCACCAACTTATTTGATGTGTGAAGAATTGGCTGGCTTACACCTTGGTGATCCATAATTGATTCATTATACACCTGAAGGCTGTGTGGCCATCCAGAGAGACTTGGACAGACTGGAGAGCTGGGCAGAGCAGAATCTAATGAGGTTTAACAGGGATAAGTGCAGAATCCTGCATCTGGGGAAGAATAATAAAGTACACCAGTACAGACTGGGAGGTGATCTGCTGGAGAGCAGCCTTGTGGAGGAGGACTTAGGAGTCCTGGTAGACAACAAGTTCTCCATGGAACAGCAATGTGCCCTTGTGGCCAGGAAGGCCAATGGC
>JAAGNO010012234.1:12810-22939 GCA_033439905.1 Ceryle rudis
AACCCGCCTGGACCCTGCGCTGCTGGGCCCCCTGCTCTGGGTGCCCCTGCTGGCTGGAGCAGGGGGGTGGCACCAGGTGATCCCCAGAGGCCCCTTCCAGCCCCCACCAGACTGTGGTTCTGTGCTGGCCCAGCATGGCAGACATCCTGCTGCTCTGGGCAAAGGGATGAAGTGGCTGGTGTGTGCCGAGTCAGCAAGTCTGGGGCCACAGCCACTCCTGCAAACCCCGCCGTGCCCATGACTCGCCCAGCTGCTGACCTGCCTCCCTGGCACCATTTCACACCAAATACAAACATGGGCCACAGCCTGCAGCCCCCCCGGGGTGGTGTGACTGCCATAAAACACCCTGGCTTTAGCACCTAACAGGTAATTACTTCAGCTGATTTAAGAGAAGCAGCAGGAAAACCCAGGGTCAGCACCAGCTTCGCCTGGCTCCTGCGCCCACGGGTGCTGGTGGGGGCAGCACATGGGTTTCTATTTCTGATTTCACTTCGGGAAGTGTTGGGAGCAGCGGGGAAGCCCAGAGGGGCTGGAGTCTGGACCCATCCCAGCTGACAGCAGCCATGCCTGGGAGCAGAGGGAGCTGTACCAGGGGCTCGCTGCGGGGATGGGGCAGCTCAGCACCGCTGCCAGCCCCCTCCTCGTGCAAGACGTGCAGGTTGGCAGCACCATTCACCCGCCTTCCTGAGCCCCCTGAGCTGAGCAAGGGACCTTTCTAAGCCCGTCCTTTTTTTGTTCCACTTATTTTGTCATTAAAATGTTTGCCCTGTTAATGGGACAAATAAAAAAAATCCCATTTCTTCCTCTTTTATTACCCTGGGAGGGGAGAGGGAGAGAGAGGAGGCTCCTCCTGGCTCGAATGGTTAATTTATTTGTCAGGCACTAAATTCTCCAGTCCATTCTCTGCTGACCCGCTGCCTGATGTATGACATATTAAAGCCCATCTATAACAAAGGGAAGAGCTGTGTAACGGCACGATTAAAGGAATCTGCCGTTCTGGCTGCATTTCCCTGGCTGTTTGTAATAAAGATGTCAGAGTGCTGAACAGATAGTGCCATAACTCGGCGTGCAGGGAGACAGCCCGCCCGGACCGGGGGCTGTGGCTGTGAAACCTCCACCAAAGAGCAGAATCCCCGAGATGACCCCCCCAGACCCCTGACAAGCTGGCAGCAGCAGCAGCCAGGACTCGGGCTATTCCCAGCACTTTCTGCCCCTGCTCCCCTGGCTTTGAACCCCGGACCACGGCCAGGACACGGAGGAACAGCAGCTCCCATGCTGAGCAGGGATGTGCGGGGACCCCTCCAGACCCCGCAGGGCTGGATCTCCTCCCTGCACGGGGCATGAGCTACTCAAAGCACCCTTTCCAGCAAACCTCCTCCTTTTGCAGCTCAATTTGCTCTGCCCAATCTGTGCTCCAAACTGGGGTCCCCCTGCCCCAGGGGGGACACGCATCATTCTGCCTAAATCCTCTTGCCTGGGAAAACGAAATGCTGGGGCCATCCTCCAGCGTGCAGAGGCTTGTGGCTGGATGGTCCCCACACTAAGATCCAGCCCCTGGAGACTGTCACCTTGGTTTTGCTCTTTCCCATGAAGCCATCAGGCTTCATCAGGGCAAAACTATTGCTCCCGAGGGCTGCTGCTCAAGAAGCCCCGAGAGCCACCATCCTACTGAAAACAAAACGTGCAAAATCAGCTGCACTTGCCTCCACGGCGAGAAAACCCACGTGCTGAAGAGCAAAAGGCTTTACCAGAGCGAGAGAGAAATTGGTCAGATCGAGAGGCCAGCCCTGATGCAATCCTTTCCCAGAATCACTGTGATGGACGCCGAAGGAAAGCAGAGGAGCCCTTCCCAGCAGAGCTGAGGTGCATTTTGCTCACTGAGCTACAGCAAAACCGGTGATCTAACTCCACCCGAGGCCATCGCTGGGCACCAGCCCCAGGACAGCAGAGAAGCAAAGCTAACGTGCGGCAGAGGGTCCCTGTGCTGGGTCCTGCTCTCTCCGGTTCACCTCCAGCACATCCAGTGCTGGGGAACATGCAAGTGGCACCACAGACAGAAGCAAGGATGCCCGAGCTTTCCTTGCAAAACCTCTGCACTTCCAGGGGTCCCGGGGAAAGGAGGGGCTGCAAAGGCTTATGCTGCAGGCAAGTATCCGAGAGCACTGCGAGGGGTTACTCTGGGAGCTGCTTCAGCATCATGAGGTTGCTTTATGGAATTTACTGCCCATCCCCCTCTGAGCTCCCCTCCCGACGGCAGCTCCGGGCAGCAGAACCGCAGCTCCATCCCCCACACTGGGACACTTTTCCCTCCGCAATAGCGACCACCCTGGGGACACCGATTTGTCCCTGAAGGGAAACTCTGGCGCAGAGCTAGTTACAGGTTCGCTGCTCCCTCCTCCCCTCAGCAGTAAAGGATTAGGGTAAATCTGGGCGCTGAGCTTGGGCGGAACCGAGACCAAAGTGTCGTTTTCACAGCAGTTAGGGAAAGGTCACTACACCTCAGCGCGGCGATAGTGCAGTTCAAGGGGTTTTCCTCAGCGAAGGCAGTAAGTCACCCGAGTCCTCTCCTGATTGACACCGATGCTCAGGAAGCTGCATAATTAATGCCCGTTGGGTGCTGCCAGGAGCTCTCCCTCTTGCATTCTGATGGATGTCCCCGTTACCTTACTTGCCTACATGGTTCCCAGCCCTCTGGAAACTTCCCATTTCACACAGCTAAGAGGGTGTTCAAAGGGGTCTCACCCACTCCAGCCCCCCCCCGCCTGCAGACATACGGGCAGGGCGCTGTGCACCGACACATGGGAGCCTGGGATCAGCTCCTCCTTCTCCAGCCCTGGCACCACCCAGGCCCATCTCACAAACCACTTGATGCCTCAGTTTCCCAGGGTTGAAATGGGAGGACACTCCTCCTTCTGCCTTTCAAGGGTGTGACGCTGCAGCAGACCCAGCCTGGGCCATGCCAGCAGCTCAGGCACCAACCCCATGCTGCTTGCTGGGGGTCTTCCATACCAGACCCCAGAATGCCCACCCCAGCTGCCTGGCCGCTCCCATCACTGCGCTATCGGGGCTGCTGCGGGCAACCAGCCCCAGCAGCGGGGCGATGCAGGGGTCAGGATGCTGCCCTGGCACTGCCAACCTCCGCAGAGCTCAGAGCCTCCCCTGCTTCAGCTCCAGCTCCCCCTTCTGCACTTCTGCCCTTAGGGTTTCCTCCATCCAAGGGGGTCAAGCCACTGTTTTTGCAACAGCCTCTGCCTAGGAGTCCAGGGGCAGCCCCAGTTGGCTCCTGGCCATGGCACAGACCCACCTGTGGCACCAGGAGGACTTTAGTGACTCACAGCCACTGGAAACCCAGTCACCTCTGTTAAAGGCAGGCAGTGGGAGCCGCAGCGCTTTCGTGTTACAGCAGTCAGCAAAACGGAGAGCGCGAGAGCGAGCTCAATGCCGACCCCCAGCTGCACCCAAGACCTCCTCCCCACTTAAAGAGGCAAGGAATAAATGAAAATATCTAATATTCTGCAGCCCACAAAGGGGGCTGGAAGCACTTAGGTGAATGGGTACCTCGGATGCCCCGCTGGCCTCTGCCTCTGGAGCTGCTTTCTCACAAAAATTGCCTCTGACACGTTTCAAAGGTGACGGGGAAACGCTGACACCGGGATGGAGCAGGCTTTTGAAACTCAACCTTTTCTTCTCGGTGTTTTTCTAGCTGCGAATGCATTTTCCACTCTCAGCCAGAGCGAGGTGGTGCTACTCTCTCCTGTTTTATTCCTGAATTTGTGACGAGATAATGGCCACCAGCAGAAGGGGGAAGAAAAAAGGTGCATTTAATGCACGCTGGGGCCGGCAGCCGGAGCAGGGCACGTGCTGGGGCCGCGGTGGGGATGGGGAGGGGTGCGGAGGAGGCTGCAGCGCCCGGCTGCGCTCCTGAACGCCAGGGAGAAACCAGCGCCGAGGCTCCCTTCGGTGAGGTTTCAAGGAGAGGATTTTTGAATACACAACTTCAAAGAGCATGAAAGGGGAAGGGAAGCGATGGCTATCAGGAGACAGGTTTCACCACATTAAAAGAGTCATCGCCCCCACCGAGACTTTTGCTCCATCCGGCTTTGATCCATTTTTTATCCGTATTTCCTTTCATTTCTCCCCTTTTGTTGACGCGCGGTGGGGAATCGATACCAGAGCGAGCGATGCCGAGACATGCTCTGGTTGTTAATCCCGTACCCGAGCCCGCAGCCCTGCCCGGGCCCGCTATTAACACTCCTGTTCGGGCTGAAATAATTGCGACAAGACGTGTTGAATACGGCGCTCGATTCACCTCCGGGCTGATGGAGCGTTCAGTAAGTTCGAGCAAACCAGCTCAGCTCCCCCAGCAAAGCCTCTGTGGGCATCTCAGTCACTGGCCCTCCGTCTGCCTTTGAGCTGCTCCCTCTTAAAACGAGACGTGGCTCCAAAACCTGTGCTCTGAAAGCTCTCGAGGCAGAAGCACTTTCTGTTTTGTTGCCAAGAGCCTTATTGTGCTCTGCAGCCTGCGAGAGCAGGGTCATTTTTTAGGAGCTGGAAGGGCATGAGGGGAGATGGGGAACGAGGACACCCGAGAGAAGGAGAACTTGCTGTAAGTGACGACAGCGTTCGTCCTTTTAAGATAATTAATAAATGATTAATGGCATAAATTACCGTAAGATGTGTTATGACACGTTGCAGAGACATTTATAAATGTCCGTGGCTCAGTTTATAGCAGTCTTTATGCGGCCCTCATAAACTGAGGTGTGTAAATCAATGTGGCTGTCTCTAAAATGGGTTAGAACACATCTTAAAATAATTTATAAGGGACGAGGCAATTTCTAGATGCCTCTATTAACAAAGTCTTTATAAATACAATCTTCATCCCGACTGGGCCTATTATAATTCAGTTACTGAATTCTGCACTCGGGAGATGATAAAATCATTGCTACCCGAAGCTGTCCCTTCGCAACATCACCAGGAACAACGTGCCAACAACCGAGCTGCTGCCGACCCGCTCGTCCCCAGAGAGCTGGCACCAAGTGACATCTGGGGACAGAGGCACCACCCAGCTCCTCGACGGGCAACCACGAGCTCAGAGCCACCACGCGTGCCGCAGCCTCGGGGCCCCGAACGCCCCCGGGACGCGTTTCCTCGCCCTCCTCCAACCCACCCCCAGCGCCGAGAGGAGGTCCAAGGAAAGGAGAGGCCGGAGCCCCCGTTACCTTTACAGGCGCCGGCGGCTCCCAGGTGGTAGATGCCGGCCAAGACGCGCCAGACGGCCGCCTGCTCCTCCGCCGCGATGCCCAGCGTGCCCATGGCAGCCCGGAGCTGGGCGAACGCCGCTGAGGATTTCTGCTTCTCCTCGGGCTGCGGGGGGAAGAGACGGGAGGGGAAACGTCACCGCCTCTGCCAGAGCATCGCAGGGGCTGGGCAGGGGGGGTACACACAGGGGAGATGCAAAAGGGTGTGTGAAAACCGTGTGGTCAGCAAGGAGAAGACAGTAAGGGACCCTAGGAACAGTGTGGACAGCGGTGGGAGAAGCCCTTGACAGGTTCCTCGAGAGCCTGGTGTCAGGAGCAAGCCGGGGGACATCGTCTCGTTATACGGCTACGTGTAATTCCTGCTTCGGGAGTGTCACAGAGACCTTAACCAGCAGCTGGAGATAGACCTTCTCTATCTTCTCACTCAATACACCTGCCCACGGGTGTGCTGGGGCCAGCTCAACAGCTTCCATCCACCAGCAGGACCCTCACCTGCCTACCTCCAACCACAGCAGCCCCATCCATGACTCCTGACGGTCTTCCAGCACACACAGAGCTCAGGGATTTCTCCCCCTAACCTGAGGCTGCTCTGTCCAGCCCTGGGGCCAGACACTGCACGTGGGCTCCAGCACGGAGCATCCCCATCCCAGCAAGGACCAGCCCACCCAGGCTGAAGGATTTTGGCTCCCACAGAGCCCCGCGGGGTGGCTGCCAATGAGAGAATACAGCTGAGAACACAGCCTGGCATTCCAGGGACAGGAGTGTGCTGTGGGAACGTCACTGGGAAGGAGAAGCGGTGGCACGGACAGTGTTTGTCCCCTTCAGAGCTCACATGCCCTGGACTGAAGAGAAGCTGCCCAGAGCTGGTGCTGCCCAGCTCCAGCTGACCCTCTGCCCCCCTCCTGTGCTGGGACAGGGGACCCACAGAACTGGGGGCTGTGAAAGGAGGGTAAAACCCCATCTCTGAACCCAAATCCGCTGCTGCATCAGCAGGACAAGGACCCGCGGTACCTTGGAGCGCCCTCCACGGGAGCTGCTACTCCAACAGCCGGTTCCTTTGGCTGCTGGACCGGGGCAGGAGCTCCCTGATGAAGATCGGACACTGAATTGATCAATAGATGATGTAAGTGCAAATTGCTGTGACTCATCCCAGCGCTCTGGCTCGTGGGCAACCTGCCCGAGCTCTGCAAATGGCTCAGACTAATAAGGAGCTAGTGCTGGAAATCAACTGCAGTACTTCTAGCCCCTAAAAATCGCATCCTGGCCCCTGCAAAAGATGCACTCACCCCCCAGGAGCTGCTGCTGCAAGGAAACCATCAGGTATTGTTGGCCCTGGAGCAGCAGAATCCATCCCTGGGGTGGCCAAGGGTGGCCAAAATCCGAGCACAGACACGAGGCAGTAGTGGCAGCAATCCTGGCAGCTCCTCTGCACCCACAGGTTGGTCAGAAGGGTGCTGGAGGCTGTTTGGGAGACCCTTCCTCACTCCCCATTTCTCCCTACCTTCGAGAACGGCTTGATCCCAAAGGAGTTGCTCTCAGTCACCTGGTGCAAGTGCAGCATCGTCCTGGAATCAAGTACAGAAAATGAGTCTCGAGCTCCCTCCTGCCCCCAGCACTCCCCAGACCCCCCCCATACTCTCCTTGGGGAGCATCACCAGCATCCACAAAGCCCCTTTGCCTTTGCAGTGATGTCCAAAGGTCCTTGCTGGGCAAGGTTCCCGTGCCTCTGCTGAGCACAGGGGGATGGAGCTGGCACCACAAGTGCCAAGGCCCTTTGCGCAGGGCAGACTGGGGATGGGCAGCTTGTGGGGAAAGCCAGAAATGAGCAGGGAAAGGGATCAGATCTCTGCTTTGTTTGATCAGCCCGATTTCAGTTTCAGTGAAGGCAAAAAAAAAAAAAAAAAAAAAAGGCACCAGAAAACATCCTTGTTTCTTAGAAAATCACTGATTCCTAAGCGTATAAAAATGCCTGCGTCATGGCTCACGTGATCACCCTCACAACCTCTTACAGAGGGGTCTCCAAAACCACGTTGCTGGAGAAAAGGTGAGTATAAATCATGGAGGGAGCCCCTCAGCGATGGGGGTATCCTGAGCAGCCAGCCGAGGAGCTGAGCCGCCCACGGGAGCCCTGCACCCACCTCTGTGCCGCATCCAGCCCCGCCAGCATCAGGGGGAAGACGTTGAAGCTGCTCTCTCCGTGGGGCTGCTGGGCGATGCGGCCCCTCTCCAGCAGCATGGTCTGGGGAGGGAACAGAGACGGGTGTGAGCAGCAGCCCCCAGCCCCCCGGGACAGCCCCGGGTGCGGGCAGGGCAGGCGGTGTGCCAGGGCATCCAGGCACACAGAGAAGAGAGGGGAAAGTGGCACCCGGAGATGGGGAGATGCTACCGGGAGCTCTCAAGGAGGGGCTGGATTTCTCCTTGCAGGGCCAGGGCTGGGTATGGAGGCTGCTCCTCCCTCCTGTCTGGGGCTGTGTGTGCAGCAAGAGCTGAATTGTGCCCCACACTCATCAAGGGGCAACATTCCAGCACGTGGATGCAACACCCACAGCCCCTCCTCGCCCCTGGAAGTCTGGGCAACCTAATGATGGCCAAGGCAAAGATGCTACAGTCTCTGGATAAGCCACTGCCTGGGCTTGAGACAAGCCTAGATCTGCCTCCAGCCTCGTCAAGCTTGTACAGCACGAGCACTGACAGCAGGAACGAGTCCCTGCAGAGCTGGGACCCCCTCCCTGACTGTCCCATCCTCCCACGAGCATCCCAAGAGGGTACTTAGTCATCTGGAGAGCAAACGCTCCTGGGGCAGGTTCCCATCTCCATCTGCTCCCTGCTGGTGCCCAGGGCAGAGGAAGAGGGGTAGCAATGGGGCAGGGAGCTCTGGTGTTCCCCAGGAGCAGACACAGGCTCAAGCCCTCTCCTCCACCAGACGAGGTCTGGGGGCATGGGCAGCTCTGACTGAAGTGCCTTTGCATCCCAGCCCTGGTGTCACTAAAAGCCCTCGGAGGCTTCTGCTGCAGGCTGACGTGTGAGGTGCTGTTAATGACGTGCTGAATTATACATTTCCTCATCAGCGTTCCCTTCCAGCGCTGTTCTGTGCCCCCTGCCAGGGGTGGGGGTGACGGGCTGCGGGGGGCCCCACCACGCCGCTGGCAGAGCCCCAGATCGGCTGAGATCTGGGGCACCTTTGGTGCAGGAGGAGAAGCAGAGCCGAGCGTAGCTCCTCTCGCACCCAGCCTGGCTGGGGAAGAGCATCGCCGGGGCTGTTCGCCCCCACCCTGAGGACCCCCAGATTCAGCTACAGCTCTCCCATCTCAGCAGGTGACAGGGCCCATGGGTACCTGGAGGTGAGCGGCCGTTATCTGGCCAGTGGCATTGAAATCCAGCGACAGGAGCATGGAGAAACGCGTGGAGCTGCTGCTGTGGCCGGTGGTCACTGACCCAAAGGCTGCCAGGACTGTGAACATCGCCTGGATCTTCTCCACTGCAAAAGCAGCGCCGGCAGCCCCCTGAGCCCCCACTCCTCCCAGGGGTCTGTCCCAGCACAAGGGCACCGGCTGGGCATAGCTTTGGCGTCCCACACCGTGCGAGCAGGTGTACACTGGCGGGAAGGGGACATGCCAGCCTGCCCGCTCCGGGCTGTTTGTCAGCCCTTTGCAAGAGCATCATGTACCCAGAGCTCGCCCAGACCTCCGAAACCCAAACCTGCCCTCTCGAGCGACCGATTGCTCAACAGCGCTTCCTCCCGCGTCACCAGTAACTCGATCAGGTGGCACAAGCGCTGCCCCAAGCCCGCCAGTCATTCCCTCTGGTGCTTACTGGGGTGTTTATCAAAAGCGCACATCTGCTGGGTCTGGGGCGGGTATGTGGCGGTGGGACTCGCAGCCTGGCTGGTCACTGCCCCCCAGGCGGCAGCCCCGTGGCCCCGCCGGCCCGAGCTGTGCCCTGATGGGCACAAATCACAGCAGGAACGGGTCGGATGGAGGCCGTTGGATGGAAACGGCATCATCTTTGCATCTGCCTGCGCTGCCCAGCCTGCACCGATGCTCTCCGTGCGCTGACTGCCCAGCGTCAAGCACCCCACAACTGGATGCGCCCCATGGCACTGCTCCTGGGCCTCGGAGCTCACACTGGTCACCCAGCCCAACCTGAGACTGTGCCACCTGCACTGCCCACCCTTCCCCGTACCTAAGACTGTGCCATCCACACTGCCCACCCTGCCCCGTACCTGAGACTGTGCCATCCACGCTGCCTGCCATGCGCACCAGGTACTCCAGAGTGCTCTGGCAGCACGAGGTCTTCCCAGCCCCTCTACGTCCCAGGGGCACGATGCCCTGATCCTGCCGCTGCATCAGCAGGTTCCTATAGGCTCTCTGTGCCACCGAGCAGATGTGTGGGGCCGCGCTGTCCCGCTTCCCCTTGGGCACCTGCAGGCAGGGGGAGGGCGAGAGAATACATCCCAAAACAGGCTCCTTCGAAAGAAAACCCCAAAGGCCTTCACGCTCAGGGTGATGGCTTCTCCCCAGTGTGCAGAACCCCCTAACATTCCCAGGGGAAGGGGAAGCACCACCCTGTCCAGCCAGCCCAGCCTCACCACACCAGTGCCAGAGAGCTCTGTCAGGTAGCACCCCAGGCTCTGCACCCTGGGCCAGCTCCCTCCCCACCCCCGGCACCCCCAGACTGCTCGGGGGTGCACTCACAGCAGCAGCGATTTTCTCCTGGAAACCAGGAAAAGTTCTGTGCGGGGAGCGATGCCCAGCTGCAAGTATCCTCAGCTTGAGTGACCCCAGCCCCGAGCATCCTCAGAGACATCCGCAGTCCCAAATATCCCCCAGAGCACCCCCTGCCCCCAGCCCCCCCAGCCCCGAGTGTCCCCG
>JAAGNO010012239.1:0-19370 GCA_033439905.1 Ceryle rudis
CTTTTCCTCCTTCCTCTTTTCCCCTTCCCCTTTGCCCGTTAAAGCTGGTCGCCCGCTCTTTACCGTGAGCAATGTCTTGACTCCTGTAGCTTTGTAAAAGAAAGGAAGAAAAACATAAACAACCCCCAAAAAAAACACCCCCCATGCCCCCCCTCATAAACACCAACCCCGGGCCCGGGCGGCCTCCAGGTTCGCCCGGGCGCGGGCGGTCCCCAGGCATCCCGCGGCCCCGGGGACCCCCAGGCCTGCCCGGGGCCCGGCGGCGGCCCGTGTGAGCTTGGTCCGCCTCGCTGAGGGGCGGAGGGAGCCCGGCGGGCAGCACCCCCGGCAGCGGGGCCCCGGGGCGCGGGGAGAGTGCGTTTGTCCCCAAGGTGACAGCGGGCTGCCCCGCTCCGCCGTGCGCTGCCCTTGCTGCCGAGGGACGAGCGGCATCCCGCCGCCGTTAGCGCGTCCGGGGTCCGCCTGGCATCCGAGGGGCTCGGGAACAGGCCTGGCCCCGGGGGATGGTCGGGCTTTGCCGAAGGGCGGTTGTGCGGCTGGGCAGCGACCCTGCGGATCTGGGCCAGGCTTTGGCTGTGGGAAGGTTCTGCGGGCGCTGTTGTGCTCCAGGTTTTGTCCTCGCACCTCTGAGTTACCGAGGGGCGACAGCCGCTGTGCAATACGCCTGCTTCTAGCGTCAGGACGGTTTCTCGCCTTTAAAAACATCTGAGCGTTAAGCAATTTTTCACCTCTGCCTTGTAGCTTGAGAAAGATGCCTCTCGTGTTGTTTTATTTCTTCTTCATTTGGGTTTTTCTTCCCTCTTGAAAAGCTGGTGGGTCTAGGGGCGTTGTGAGACCCTCGGCCTTGTCTCTAAATCCAGCACTTCAGAGCCGAGTGGTGTTGAAATGCAGCAAAACTGGATGCAGGGGAGAGCAAAGGGGCAGTGAGTGTTCAGTGATGTCCTGGCTTTGGGTATTTTCTGGCACTGATTGGAAGGTTTTAACAGGTACTTTTGGGATGTTTGAGTCTGAAGGCACAGCTCCCAGCTGTGCTTGTGGTGATTTGGGTGTCTTAGTGCAATGACAGTATGTCAGGATCGGGACATCGGCCATTTCACTGTGAAAAAGACACAGGGGAGTGTTAAATAGCTGCTTTTTATTGAAGATTGTGCAATTATTTTAGGAAGAAACTATTGTCCAGAGACTTTCCAGCCCCACCTGGCTCTGTTCCTGTGTGGGCTGCCCTGGGTGACCCTGCTCTGGCAGGGGGGTTGGACTCGCTGATCTCCAGAGGTCCCTTCCAACCCCCACCATTCTGTGATTCTATGAAACCTGCCAAGGGTCAAAATCTTTTCTGTTTCTGTTAAAAGCAAAATAAAGCCGACACGCGCACAATACAGTGATCTGAAGTAAATTCCTAATGGGAGCAGCTTGTTCCTGTCTTGACGTGGCAGGTGGACGTGGACTTCAAATAGGAGATGTGGTTCCTGCCTTCTTTAGAGGAAGAGATAGTTTGTTGCTTTGCCTCCTTCCCTATTTCTGTCAAGTTGATGGTCAAGATGTGTGTGTGTATACAGTAAACAATGAAGACCTGTGTGGCCAAGTCCTACTGTTGCTCTTGAGTGTAGTTTGTTTCGTTCCGGGTAATGTTATGTTACCAGTATGTACACGGTGGCTACCCAGAAGATGGAGACTCCCTTGTTACACGGAGTCACATGGGAAAGACGAGGGGTGATGGGTACAAGTTAGTCCTGGGGAGATTCCGATTGGACTCTAGAAGAAAATATTTCACCGTGAGAACAATTGGGCGTTGGACTCATCTCCCAGGGGAAGTGGGGGACTCCCCTATCCTGGATAGCTTTGAGCAGCTTGAGAGGGTGCTGGGCCATCTCATTTGAACTATATCTATATATTTTACCTCAACAGGTTGGATCCTTGAGGTCCCTTCCAACCTGGTAGTCTATGATTATGTCTATACCAAACCTTTTCCCTTTATTTATTTATTTTTTTTTTAAGTACAGAGTTTATCTTGGAAGCCCAAACTGAACAGTTCTGGTACAATCAAAGGATTCCTGCTCTGTGAACAACCTCTTAGCTGAGGACCATCGTGCTTTCCCCGCTAGGATTCACCGCGGGCGAGTCCTGATGTCGGGGAGGGTCGGTCGCTGCATCGCAGCTAAGCCCCCACTCAGCCCCGCGTCCTTATTTTACCGAAGCTTTGTTCACAGCTCTCTTCGGCACTGGAGTTTGCGGTGGGCCTGCACCTCCTGTGAGTTCCCAGTCAGAGACCAATTTCTCTTGTTTATGCTGAAATTCCAAGCTTCGGAATGCTTAGTAATACAGCGTTTGGTGCGAAGATGGATTAAACTCCCTTCACAAGTATTTATGAAATTTACTTCTAATCCGTTTGATCTTAGCTTGCCTCTGCTTGAGCCTGACGTAAATAAAGCCGCTGCAGTATTTTTCATGAGTAACAATATTTGATCTTACAGCGTTAAATTAGCATCCAATTTAATGGTCCCGATTCATTGATGATGTAATGTTTCCCGAGGCTTTCACCAAGCTTTGGATTATGCATTGCTTTTTTTTCCCGTCCCCCATTAAAAAGGGGGCACTGGAAGTACGGTGGAAATGCTGCTATTTAAGTGCACGTTGGCTCCCCAACTGTGGCCGTGGTGGTGAAGTTGACTGTGACTGCCCCGCTGCACGATGCAACGTTAAAGTGATGGGTTTTGCTTCTTCCCCACTAAAAAATACTCAAAAAGGGGTTGAAAAGAATAAGAGTAGCAGGAGTTGCTCCCACACGACTTGGTATTGAGAACTGGGCAACTTTGTGCGGCTGTTTTCTGCTGAGGTTTTGCTACTTGGTGGAAGTTGGAGGGAATCGTTTTCATTTGGTATTGGATTACTAAGCTGGAGCAGTTTTTTAACCAGGCCGAGAACTGGAATCATTTCTGCTGGTAGAGAGGAGGAACTCAATAAGATTTCCACGTCACTTTTGCATGTTTGCTTTTTTGTTTAAAAGGTGTAGTAGTCCCTGCCACTTACTCTGTCCTGCAGTGGTGCAAGGAGGAGAACGTTTGCCTTTTCTTTTTTTTTTTGCCTTCTAGAAAAGAGATTTGGGAGGATCCTTTTCTCACTTACCCCTTAACAGGGTAACTTCCAGTTTTGGATTAGTGAGACACTGTCCCTGAACAAAAGCTTAATGCTTGAGAGTGGGAGGTGCTGAGAATACTCACCTTTTAACAGTCTTTCAGCACAGATAGGTGAGAAGATGTGGCCGGATTCACACCGTGAGCGTTGAGTCCAGGCCCTAAGGAGCTTCCTCTCAGCTGGCTTCATTTTCATCAGACGTTAATTTGGAGAGAAGACAGAACTTTTTGCTCTTTGAACTGAAATGTAACATTTTCTCCTTTCCCTTTTGGTTTCTGTGTTGGCTCTAAAGACAGCCTCTACCCTCCAAAAAAACCCTTCGTGCCCCTGCAGACCTGCCTGAAGGTCACCCTGAAAGTCAGCAGTGACCTGCATCAGAATTTTGTGAGGTTGAGCTGAAGCAGCGTGCACTTCTCCCAGAGTCTGTCAGGAAATCACTGGGAGTCTTGGCAATTTCTTCTGAGCGGAGGGTGAAAAAGCCTTGATCTAGTTTGCGTCGCTTTTCTCTGGGAAATCCAATCTTAGTTAATCTATTCCATTGCCTTTTGTTTCAATCTAATTTTCTGGAAATGTTCCCAATCAAGTCCCAGGGAACTCGAGCCCAATGATTTTTTTCCTTAACCTGTTTTTCAGCTGAAAGCTGGAAGCTGCTAATGCAGAGAATAATGGGACTAGTTATTGTAAACAAATTAAACTCCTATTTTGCTGCACTACAAATTAACTTTCTAAAGCCTTTCATTCGTTGGTCCTGGAATTAGACTTTTCTGGTTCTGAAGCCAATCTAGAAGCTGGAGGCTGTGACGAAATACGTCCTTTTTGACCTTCTTTCTGTTTCTGCAGTCTTTGATATCACCTTCCCAACGCAGGTTTTACAACGTCTTTTCTTCCCTTTGTCTCACCAGTTCACAAGGGTCCTTTGGATCCGGTGACGTTGAACATCGGTGATAGCTGGCCTGAGCGACTGCGAGAATATCCACAGTCCTCCTTGTGCCACAGATGTCATCAGTAACCTGTTTAAAAAGGTTGCACGCGCACGTAACCTTTCACTCTCCTGGTTGTCCAGATCACTACAGCAGAGCACCGTAGCTCTAGGTCCTGGGCCAAAACGTTTTAAGGGATTGAGCATCTCCTGCTGTCACTTGATTCTCGGCGCATCCTGGTAACAAGCCTGGGAAGCTGGGAGAAAACTAGGAAAAGAATACAGCTGTTCTGCCACCAAAGTGACAGTGAGTGCACCCAGCTCTGTCCCGAGACTTTGTGAGAGCTTCTTCCCTTTAGCAGAGCCTTCCTTTCCCACGCATGCTCATTAGTTATCAAGGATTCAGATCTCATTCCTCTGATGAAGGTACATGAGCTTGGAACATGAGCTTTGTGATATATTTATCTGGTCTTTTGGTTAACCCGGGTGAGAGAATCCTGCCACTCCTGTTTTTGGTTTGGGGTTTTTTTTTCTTATTTAAACATTTCATGCATCTCTTCTCGGGGGAAGCAGTGTGTGTGGTAAATTCACTTCCAGGCTTTTTTTTCATATTAGAGATAATTTAATTGGACTTGCACCTCTGGGATTAAAAAGTGCTTTCAGGGGAGCTCCAGGATGCAGTGTGCTTCTGAGTTTACCAGCTAAAGCTTGTGGCCAGGCTGCTCCTTTGGGAGCCTGAGAAAGCTGCTGTTTGAAAGGCTTCAACCTCCTGATGGAGATGCTCATCGCTGTGACCCAACCTGCTCCTTGTCTGATTTCTGGCAAAGGGTGAACATCGTCGGTATGGGACAGCGGGGGCTGCTCTGTGCTGTCCCGGTGCGGCCGGGTGCCCGGCCTCGGCGCACTCGGCAGCTCCCTGCGGCTCCTGGCTGGGTTCCTCCGTGCTGTGCCTGGACAGAGGCTGCACCGACAGCCAGGAACCCGAGTAATCAGTTGCTGTCTCAGTTAACTTTGGCATCGTAAAAAAGAGGCTTGACAAGTTATTGTCACAGCTTGATGGCGTTTTCAAGCTTGCATCCTTTACTTGGAAAAGAAAAACACCAACAAACGTGGAGCAGATTCAAAGGCAGCACTCCCAGCAGGCAGGCGGTCCCAGCTCACTCTCCTGCAGCCTCGGGAAGTGGCCGCAGCGGCTGCTGTCAGCGCAGGGCTCCGTGGGAGAGCAGCGAGGTACTGTGTGCGTTTCCGATAGGGTAAGTCAGCCCTTGTACATCAAAGTGATAAGGGAAGTAGACGCGCAGGCTCCCGAGGAACACGCCCAGCCTTGGAGTACTGTGGAAATGAAAGGTGGCCCACAGCATTGCTCCGGTTTTCTCACTTGTCTCGTTTATGGTCCCTTTGTTTGTCTGAGCTCCTGGTCTAATGGCTTTGACAGGAGACTGAGTCATCATTTCTGGGGTTTCTGCCAGGAGAGTTTTATACAAACGAGGTTACCGTTGGCTTTGCACCCTTCATTAACTTGGGATAAGACATTATCTCACAAGGCCCTGCTGAACCTTCGTCCTTGAGGTGGTGTCAGGTGAGACTGAAGTATGCTGGAGGAGTATGTTACAGGTGCTGTCAAGCCAAAGCCTAAACGGTTTAACAGAAGGGTAGTTGAGAGTTTTACATCTGCTCTTGTGTTCCTGCTCCAGGTTTGGTTGTACTTGTAAAGCCATTTTTGTGCAGCTCTCTTCACACAGGGCATAAATGGAGTAGCATCTACAGGATATCCCGCTGTGTGGATGGCAAAGCCTAATACACCTTATGCTGGTTTGCTTCTTTGGTAAGATGCGGGAGTTTAAAAGACCTTTTGAGAGCAGCGTGGCTTTCCTTAAGTTGCTGAACTCCTTAAGTAAAACCTTCCAGTACGTCACGCTAGCCGGCTCATGTGCGCTGCTTGCCAGCCGTTCTGGTTCTCTGCAGTTCTTGCCTTTCATCTTGAACCCCCTGCCCCTACGCCAAGGACGCTCGCAGCACAGAGCACAGTGCAGGAAACCTCCTGCATTTTTTCATCTCATTTTTTCTTCTGCGGCGATCGCTTTGCGATCAGGGAGGTCAGGGAGCCAGCTGCCCTGACAGGGTTTGTCTTGTACGCGTTGCTGAAAACTTGCTGCACCATTTCTGATCTATCTGCCTTGTTATGCTCCCTCAAGCTCCTAAAAACTGGCCAAACAGCTTCGAAAACATTTCTTCAGCATGGGGTAGATACTGAAAGAAACTAAGCTTGCTTTGTTACAATATCCAAAGGCAAGCAAAGCCTCCTCTCTCTGACAGAGAAATGAATATTTGAGATGCGTTTCGTGTGGTGTGTTGAAAGTAATCTCCGCAACACGTTTAATCCTGTCAGGGAGTTCTAAAATCTCTTTGCATTTTCGTAAAGATCTCATAAAGAAGACTCGGGAGTTTCTTTTGCTGTGACGTGGATCTTTACGTGAGCATCCCAGTCCCTGGTCTGGCCCTAAGGTGACTGGCTTATGCCTTCAGTAGGCTGCAATATCCGAGCAGCAAATATTTTTCTCGGGTCATACGGAATCTTTGTCTCTTAACAGCAGGGACGGTCAATATTTTGTGAGGGATTATTTCAGCCCGAGTAAAATGTAGCCCAAATCCCTGCTCGTTCAGCCCTTACCCCCGTGTTGCACAGCGAGGAGGAGCTGAATATAAATCTTTCCCACTGACGATATTGCGACTGATGGGTCTGGTTTGACATAGGCTGTGGGTGGGGCAATAAACAGGCTTAAAGCGGAGTAAAAGTGATCATAGATAAATCTGAGCAGTAGTTAATGATTAGCCTTTGATACAGATAATGATGCACATTCTGCTTGTCAGCATTATCTGGAAGTTTAGAAACTTCCATCTGTCTCGGGCTTCTTGCCTGTTTGGAGTCTTCTGCTCTCCTGGAGTCAGTAGATGGAAAACCTGTCTCTGGAATAGTAAGTACTCAGCTTTTTTTAGCTCTGAATCATTTCTGCTTTGGCTTAGCAGCAATGTGGCAGTCTGAGGATTTGAAAGCCAGATGAAAATGGCAGCGGTCGAAGCTTTTACCCGGAGTGGTTTATTGTTAGTCATGACTAAAAGAAAAAATGTGTTGGTCACTGTTTGTTCTCGCTTTCCGTGGCCTAGAGGTAGCCCTGGCAGAGGAGTGTCATGAAGCTGAGGCATTCCAAAGAGGCAAGCTCCTTCCCAGAGAATGGAGTGATTTGATTGCCCTTTCCCTCTTCTTGGTGGCGCAGGTGACCGTCTACCCTGCCGAGTTGACAAAGGGTGAAGGTGGGATTGCATTTTTGCATTTCCAGAAGTGAAGATGTAGAGGTGCTCTGTTCTGGGGACCGGGGCTATGAACTTGTTCTCCGAGCTCTTACCAATATCTGCCTTACTACCTGGAAGCTACTTGTATGTGACGCGTTTCCATCCTTTTGCTGTTAGCCGAGATCACGGAGCAAGAGCAACCATCTGCTGAGAGATCGACTTCCTGGGCTTAATTAAAATGACAGTGGAATGGATTTTGCTCCTGATGACCTGTGTTCTACCTTGCTTTTTGCTCCGAAACAGCTTCGGGCTTCTCTAAACAACCAACTGAAGCACAGAAGAATTTGATTCTTGGCTGTAGTAGAACAAGCTTTTGTTTTGAGGGAGAAACATAGATGGTGGTGCAAAAGAAGGTGAACCCACATTTGTTTCCCTTCTGCAGGCAGGGGGAAAAAAAGAAAAGAGTACTTTTCTGAAAGTCAGTCTTGCAGACTGTTGGGTCTTTGGGGGAAAGCCTGTGTTTAAAAGGTGACCCTGGCATGCCAGAGTAGGAGCTGGAAGTCCCAGCGTATTCCCGTAGGAGCTGACATCAACAACGCGTGGCTGTTGCGGCAATGTCTGGCACAGGCTGGAACGTGACAGCTCCAGGGAAGGTGAACGGTTGAGTGGCCACCTTAAAATGCTGTGTCTGCACATGGGCACGCATCTAAGAAGTAATTGTAGCCCAGCAACTACTTAAATATGAAAAGAAAGGAGTGAAATGTGCTCCTGGGATTGTTATGCGAGGGAGCTTTCAGATGTGGTTGAAGCCAGTGCGCGATGCAGGTCGTTGGTGGTGAGTGTTTACACACGCACGTCGGACATGCAAAATCGTATGTGAACTCCGTAAGCCACCGTGTCTCGCGTCTGTAGAATGGATTCCTAACACTTAATTAACAAGGAGTTCTGGGGGGTGCTTTTCTTCTTGTCCAGATTCTCAGAACATACTTGAGAGCTGGTTGAGAACTTGTACAAGTGTTGCCTTTTCTGGCCTAGGTTTGTGACCTTGGAAAGCCCATCCCCAGCCGGAGGGGAAGAACCAGCTGCTCCCTGGCTTGTGCAGGTTGGTGTAAATGGCAGGGTTGTTATCAGCTGATCCATTAGCTTAAAACCATCTGCGATACCACTGCCCCGCAGCGCCTCGGGCATTGCCTGAGGAGGGACTGATACTGGAGGGAGCTTTTCTCTGCCCGAGGTTCCCAGGATGTTGAAGAACAGAAGCGTTTTAGTTCAATGCCAGGATCTATGTCTGCGTCCATAAATGATGGCCTTGCTCTCCAGAGCGCAGAGCAGCTCCTGGCCATCTCTGCAGGAGCTGCGAAGTCCTTGACATGTGCAGGTTGTCAAACGACACGCTGAGGTGGTAGGTGGCTGACTGGGTGACCGGCTCCAGCTGAGCCTGCTTCAGCAGGGCTGTTGGCCTTGACGATCTCAGGAGGTCTCCTAAACCTCAGCGGTTCTGCGTCTGAAGATCTTCAGCGCAGGTCCTCCTGCGGCCACATGTGGAACAAGGGAAAGCAGGGTGAGATCTGGGAATCGTCTCCGACTCTTCTGAATCATCTGTGTTAATGGACTTCGGGCTCCCGTTGCTGAGGCCTGTAATAAACCGCTGCCATCCGTTCTCTTACCTGTGGCATTAGTTTTATCTGCCTGAGATGAAGGTATTTATGGTGTTGCTGGATAGCACCTGTAATCTTGCACCTGGATTAAAGGCCAGCTAATGCACTTTTAGGGCACATTGAGTCACGCTGCATTTTTGCAGCTCAGGAGACTTTTCCTTGCTTCCTTGGGAAGGCATTTGCCGGCTCCTGGTTTCATTTTGCGTCTCCTGAGATAGTTTTACAGTCTCACAGGGCTGAAAGCACCGTTTTAAATGAATCTGGTCAGAGCTGTTTAGCCTGGCGTGTGTCCTTCCCATGTGGCAACGCTTTATCACGTATTAACTTGGGAGTAGTACCCCGCCTGACATCCTGACGTGTCTTGCCTTCCTTATAGACCAAAAGCTTCTGCTGGTGGCCGCTGGATGGTCACAAACAATACAACTCCGTGCCCTCTGGCCACACACCCTTTTTGTGGGAGACCTGCTGGCTCCTTTTTGCACATACCAGTGGCTCAGGTGGTGTGAACCGGGAGGAATCTGGATGGTGAATCAGCGAGCGTGATGGTGAATCTTGTGCACAAAAGGTTTTGGTTTGTTTTTTGGGGTTTTTTTTTTTACATTTTAAGATTTAAGTTTTCCCTTTGCTTAAAAGAAGTCTGCTGTGGGTAGAAGAATGCATGCCAGAAGCTGTTCTGGATTAGGGCATAGAAAATAGGAAGAGGAATTCTTTGCTAGGCCTGGGTTTTCTAAGGGAGCAAATGTTGTCTAAGATACAGTTACAAATATTACTTTCTTTTTTTTACATGTAAAAGTTTTTGAAGAGTACTGCCAGGCTCGGGACCCCGTCCCACGCGCTCCTCAGCATTCGGCGAGGCAGCGGGATGTTTCCTGCTCTCTGGCTGCATGGATCGCATCTCCCTGGCCGCCGTTCCTGTGCTCGGTTGTGCAACCTCTCTTTAGAAACCGCCACGGAGGATAAGGAAGTATCTATTTATTCAAGAAGTTTCGTAATCTTGGAAAATACGGGTCACGTGGCGCTTCTTTTCTGTCTCCTCTTCCCGCTGCTGTCCGCTTTGTCTCCCCGGCTCAGGAGGAGCGTTGGGCTGCTTTCCTCAGGTGACAAGTGAGCGCCAAGTATTTTTTAGTGAGGTTCCTTGGGTGGTTCTGCCCAGAGATTGTGCACGGTAAGCAGACTGCACTCGGCTATTCTGGCATCCCAAGGAGACCTGTTAAACCACTGGGATTTAAGCCATTCTGCTTAAAGAGAGCATGGGCCCTGGGGGGAAGGGGAGGCCTTCGGGTTTCTCCTCCCTGCGTGCTGAACGACAGGTATTTTGTGACATGGGTACTGATGAATGCCTTACGCTTCATGCCCTGGATGATCTGAGGAGAGAGATGAAGCTGTGATAAGGTGGCCGGCCAGACTGCGGTCCTGGGCTAATTGCTTCAGGAGTCTTTGACGTGCACAGGGAGTGCTGAAGAAGTTCTTCTGTAGAAGCTTCCTGGGAATTGCCTTTGATGGAAACTTGTTAGTACTAGCTCTGAATTTACGCTGGTGTTGGCTATGAGGAATTTTGGTGCCTGACGTGCTTTTGTAGGAGCTCTTTGGATGTTTTATAAAGAAATGGTATCGTGGCATCCTCTGTCAGTTCTGGCATCTCTCTTCTCTGCGGATGAGTGCCTGAGTCAGCTTTGGTGAGGCATCTGCTTGGCTTTGGGAGCTCTGGGACTGGTATTCGCTCCTCAGGTCTTGCATGTTCTGAGGTGCCTCCATTCTGCTGCTCTCCAGAAACTTCTGTGCGCTGGGTGTCAGAGAAGGGGGATGACAGAAAGGACAATGACAAACAGTGCAGGGCAAAGGCAGGTTCTGAAAGGCTACTGGTGGAAGGAACAGAGAAATGAAAACGAGGAGAGGGGAAAATACCAGACGTGTACAGAATGGCAGAAATTGTGCTCATGATGGGTTTGAGCACAGCAAGTCGCTCCCGCTCAGCGCAGAAGTCACAGGCCTGCTGCAGAACTGATCTGCTCTGGCTTTGGCACCCGACACGACGCTTGCGTGTCCTTGTTTCCGCGCCCAGTGAGAGGAGCTGGCTGGCGGTGGGTGCTAGTCTGGTGGAGCTGGAGCGGTAGCGTAAAAAAGGGGATAGTTTTGTGACACTCAGAGATGAACAGGCGGCCACTGAACTATGGAAGAGATCCTATTTGCCTTTTAATTGGTACCACCTTCATCACCGTTGGGGTTCGCTGTCGCTGATGTAGCATCTCGCCTTTCCGAATACTGACGATAATGTTCAGTGGCGTTTGTTCCAGTGGGAAAAACAACTTTGGTTGCCATGTCTGGTCCTGGCCTCCTGCTTCTGGTCAGCGGGTGGGTGGCTCTGGGCCAAGTGAGCTGTGCTTTGTTCCCCAAACTGTGCTTTTGATTTGCTCAGCTTATAGCAGTCTCTGGGGCTGGGGTTGTCAAAGGCAGCCGAGGGTGGAATATGCTCAGATCCTTTGAAAGTGTCCCACTGGGGCCTTCGGGTTAATTTGGGTTCCCTCGGGTTGGAAGCACTCGTGTTTTGTCAGGATGGCAGCAGGTCAGTGCTGCTGTGGTAGAGCACTTGACGTCATTTCTGACATCTCTTTCTCCAGCACTTGTTTGCTGTGTCCTGCTTGGCTGCCCTTTGTGAGGGCAGGAGCCGCACTGTGCACTCACAGTTCAGCAGCCGTCCTCAGCGTCGTGACAGCTTTCAGCATCTGCCCATCGCCCCAAAATAGCTGCCTCGAGCCTCACGTCTGTGACAGATGTGCGCTCAGCGACGTCTGCAAACCAGACGAGCGCTAGGCTGTGTTTTGCAGGCCTGTACCCTGCAGTGTTCACAGGAGCTGCCAGCTCCAGTACCAGTGGCATTCCAGGATCTTGCCCTTCCTACTGTTGTGCATTTGTCAGGGCAAGGACTGTGTTGTATCTGCAACAGCACGAGAATCATTTAGTCGTGTGTCCCGCCTGCTGTATCCTGAGCCCGAAAGCCTCCTGCGTGCCTTCAAAACCGTTTAGCTCTGTATCGGGGACGGGAAGAAGCAGCTTGTTGCTGCTGTGCTGAAGAGATGGTGTTACTGTCTCATGTTCTGCTGACAGTGGGACAGCCTGGAGAGTGTAAGTTGTGACCTCAGGATTTGGCCCAACAGTTGGAAACATGGATTGATCTCTTAAGTTTTAGAGGGAAACTTAATGTTCACCAGTCTGTGTGGGAATGTGGCCAGGATTCTCTTGTAGATGAGGGGAGTTTCTGCTGGTTCCTGTGCTGAGGTTGTCCCACCTGCGCTGCTGAGGAAAAGAGACAAACCAAGGAGCCATGGCATCGGTTCTGTCATCTCTTCCTAAAGTCCAGTGTGGTCATTGTGGAAGTAATCTTACCTGCTCTGCTGAGGCAAGAATTGAGAGGTGGCCAGGGTAGGATGGGATAGGACAGAGTAGGACAGGATAGGATGGGATAGTTAAGTTGGAAGGGACGTACAACAGTCCTCTTGTGTAACTGCCAGGCTGTAGCTTGATGGAGGTTGGGACCCTTTGTGAGACAGTGGAGGATGGCTCCTGGATCTCGATCCAAAGCTTTGTGTGCATTCCTGGTGCCTGAACCCGGGCTGTAGGTGTCAGCCTTCGCTGGCAGAGATGGGGTTACAGGCAGGGAATCATTGGCAAGGACTCCTCAGTTCCGCTTTGCTTCGCAGGAGTATCCTTCATTTACTGCTTTTCCAGCTCTGGAGTTTCAGTGTGGCTGAGCAAAAAGCTCGTCTGGAGAGGAGTCTGTTGCTCAGTCTGCCCAACTCCCCATTATGTTCTCCATCTGTACACGTTTCTTCCTGGCACTTCTCAGCCTTTCCTCCGATGTTACCAGTCTTAGGTTTTCTGCTGCCTTTCACTCCACTGGGCCTGTTTGTAGTGACATGGGCTGGTGTGATGCTCTGCTTCGTGAAGTTCAGTGCATTGTCCTGTAAAGAACAGTCTGTCCTTAGTTATTTCTATTTTTTTGTTCAAAGATTTAGAGATTTCCTGAGGAGACTGCAGAAGCTGGAAGATTGGGAGTGACCGTCCCCTTCTAGGGAAGCAGATCAAGCAGGGTCTCTAACAGAAGGTGACCAGACAAGTTTGCTATGAAAACAAACTCCATCAAAGGATGTGATCGTAGCCATGCTGAGAGGAAGAGCCCCGGCCCCTCCTCTGGCAGTGGGGATCGTGCGACGGGAATGCGACCAGCTTCGCCTCCGGCGTATAGCTGAGCGTCGCTTTGGTTCAAAGCAAAAGATGGGACCTTAAGGATTGAACCAATGCTGATACTCTATCAACTTCTTTTAATCTGCATTTTAATTACAAGTAGATTAATGTATATAACTGCACCGAGCTGCCAGGTAGCATTGTGCAGCTCCAGGAAGGCTGCATGAGCCAGCATCTCAGCTGGAATCCGTAGGCTGAAACTGGGCTGCTGTTTGGGGTTTTTTGTGATGTCCTTGGGTGCTCTATGGTAGCTCCATGTGGAGGGTGCAGCCTCTCTCTTGGGGACAGAGCAGCCCTGTATGGAGAGGATGAATATTGGTACAAGTGTGCAATGTGGGAAAGAAACCCGAGGATTTGGGAAGAGTAAAGTCAGCAAAGGCTGGCAGCCAGGAGCCCTGAAGGATAGACGTTTGCAGCTCAGATAAGTGTGAGAAAACGGCAAAATGACTCAATTTGGCAGAGCTCTCTTGGATCCTGCAAAGATCTGCAGACCCCCCGTGAGTTCCCCCGGGCACTGGGGAAGGGGCATGTGCTCGCAGAGCATGACTGCTGGCCCCAGCCGTGTGATCTGGCTGTGCTGAGAGAACCTGAGCTGAACTCTGGCTTCATCCTTCACCCCCAGACTTCCCTGCGTGGGTGGCAGGAGGCTTTGCTCCGCTCTCTCCCCACATCCTGCCTCTCGGGTTTGTCCGGGTTGCCTTGAGAAAGGGTCTGTCTCTACCTGGATGAACACCAGCAGTTGTGGGGGGTCTATCTCAACCTGGATGAACACCAGCAGCTGTGGGGGGTCTGTCTCAACCTGGATGAGTTGTGGGCATGTTGTGGGCATGGCTCACGAGCAGTGGGGTGTTTTTGATACGCCTCGTTCTCTGCCATCACCTTCTGCATCCAGGGCTGTGCTGCAGCGGTTCCTGGGATCCTTGACGGAGGTGATGACGGAGGATCTGTTCTCCTGCATGGCTTTCTGCCCTCATGAAGAACTAACAGCCCTGCAGGATATTTTTTAAAGCCCCTTCTGCTCATGTTGTGCATGGGGCTGCTGAAGGGCTGGTCTCTGTATGCTGCCAGCTTGGCCGTGTCTCCCTTCTAAGGTCCCTGCTGACAGCTTCCATGGCTGCATGTCACGGTCTGCCCAGACATCGTCCCCTTTCGAAGCTGAACACAGGATCTTGCCCTGCTCAGCTCTTTTTTTTGCCCATCTTTCTCCACTCCCTGCACTCCACCCTCTGGCATCTCAAGCTGGACATCCTCCAGAGTACCGGTCTTCCTCCTTCCAAAGCTTCTGAACCCCATCTGTATAAAGGGTGTAGCTCTGTTCCCTCCTGCTTACAGGTGCAGAGGGAGAATGTGTCCCCTGTCACACCGTGTGGTTTTCTGCTTGACTCTGCTGAGCCGATTTGCAAGCTTCTCTGGTCATGGACAAAACCCAGGAAATACAAAGGACCGCAGCCTGACAGCTTAACCCCCAAAACGTGTTGGAGCTCCTTTCCCGAGCCGTTCCCTGCTCTTTCTCATTCTTTATCTGAACCCCTTCTAGTGTGCTGAGCTTCTAGGAAGCCCTAAACTCCAGTGAAGGCTTCTGGTCGGGACTGAGGTGGTGACGCAGTACCAGGCCACGCCACGCAGCACTGCTCTGACCTTACATCCCTTAAATTCTTAATATAGCACTAGGAGCTGCTTCTCTGGGAGTTGCTCAAGGGAAAACCAGAGGTGTGCAATTAAGAGGTGTGCTGGCCACAGCACAGTCCCTCCTTGTGCCTCTGTCTGCCTGAGTTCCAGCCTGGAAGGTGCTTGGGAAAGCTCTGAGGTGAATTTTGGCATTGGAGAACAGCAGCGTGTACCTGTAAAACACTCAACAGTCCATTTCTGAAAGCCATCTGTTCCCTGTAAAGTGTGTTCCTGCAGCTCGACCCAGGAGGGCTCTGGCTGCTCCTACAACATGAACAGATAGAATCGGCCTCTCGCTCAGCTGCGCCTTTAAGCAGCTCTGGAGCCAAGGCTGGGATCCTGGAGAAGTCATGGCAAGTCCACCCCGTTGGAGAGGAAGCAGTTAAAGCAGGCGAGCTTGCCAGGAAACTGAATAAAGTAAAAGCGGTGCTTAAGTCTCATGATGACCAGCTCAGGGCATTCAGTGGAGACCAGGGTTAGAGGCAGTGAACAGAGCTGCAGTGTCTGCAGGCTCCTGCTTCCCCTCCCACCGCCTTACAGCACTTCAGGGGGAAAAAAAAGAAAGGGATTGGGCTTGAGACCACAAGCTCCGAGGCAGTGGAGCTGCAGTAACTGCCTGCCAGCCAGACTGCTGTAAGTATTGCACTGCTGCTTTTCACTTTTCCATTTCCTTTTCCATTACTCATGTGTTTTACATGTAGCATTCCCTTGTGGCACGTGGGACTGACGCGTACGGGATGCGTGAGCGGAGATCTTTGCCTTCCCAACCTGCTCCTTTTAATCTTTTTCCCTTGGGTGTCTCACAGCAGCTTTCATTTTAATTCTTAGTAAATCTTACCAGCTCTCTTTCACTACGAGAGGGACCTCCTGACCCCGTTCTTGCTACCAGAAGCATTGGTGGAGAGACCCTCGGCAAGAATTGCTCCAGCTGCTTTGAGACCCAAGTCCGGAGGCTCTGTGCTGGAGCCAGCCCTGCTGGCGGGGACTGGTGCACTTGGGCCACCGCGGCAAGCGCCGTCTGTTCAACAAGGTACCAGTCGGTAACTTGGAGAGGTGTCTTTTAAGGCTCCGGTCCTTTCGGGCAGAGCCAGAGGAGTTAGTTTTATCTCTTGCTTTTCCAGAACTGGCATGGGCAAGTTTTGAAGGAAGGAGTTTGCTGCTGTAATGGGCATTGATTTAGGGCTCTGTTGTTAATCCTGTTCCACTTCTGATTTGGAAAGGGGCTTTGTTCCTTGCAAATGTGTCTTTGAGGAAACTCTGTTTTCACGCTAGGTCTCAGACTGAGCTGATTTGTAACGTACTTTCTGGGAGCTCGGCAGATCCTTTCCCATAGCCTGTCCTGTTTCTGCATGTCCTGTGTTTCTGCATTAAAAGGTGGATCTCCCCTGGGTGTCTGGAAGGCTGTTTGCCACGGGAAAAGCTCTGTGATTTACTGTGGAGTGGCAGGATTCTGGATGAGCAAGGTAGAAGCACTAGATGGGGAAATGGTGGCGGAGGTTATGTAGAATGGCAGTCATCTTACAGCTGAGACCTGCGTGAGAGGACCGCTGTGTGTTCAGCATCTCACCGCGTCCCGCTCCGTACCCGTTGTTTCTGTTGTGCGCTGGCACAAGATACGTGTCCTTCCTCCCCTCCTGTGCCCTGGAGCTCTCAACATGGCTTCCTCGTATGTGTGACATGAGGCAGCCTGGGCTAAATGTTGGCAGAGCCTGAACGTGAGTCCTAACGCTGCACTTGAGCAAACGGTTCGTTGTTGTCAGATCCTTCTCTGGCTCCACATCGCCCTGAACCGGCTTGGTTTGCAGAGCTGCCGAGGTGGCTGCAGCGGAGGGATGGAAACCTCTGTGAACAGAGCCTGCCTGCGTGCTGAGGTTGGGCCTGCTCCAAGATGAGGCCTTAAAGTAAGAGAAGTCCTGTGTGCAGCTCTGAGTCCTGCTGTTTTCCTTAAGAATTTGCGGGGTCGATGAAGTGGAGGCTGTGTCCGCTCTGTCCTGTGGTGACGGCAGCGAGAGGGAGAGAAACGAGCCCTGGAGAGAATTTCCTTATTCCTCTCTCCTGTCCCACCCTGTTTGTTCTCTTATGTGGTAGGCTACTGCAGAGTACAAAAAGATCCTTGTGTGTGTGTCCCTTGTAACCGTGCAGTGTGGCATGGAGGCAGGTGCACCAGGAGGTGTGTGCCCACGGGTGTGCACATGCTACGAGATACCTGACCCTGCTGCAACCACAGCCTGTTCCAGAGCCCCTTTCCAGGGCGTGCTCAGGAATCCGCTCCAGTGCCTCTTTCTCTCTGTGCAAACACGTGGAATGGGCAGCAGTCACCCACCCGTTCAGACAAAAATACCTGCTGCTGAACTGCTGGCTTTGTACAAGACTGAACCTATTTACAGAATTTGCCATAATAGAAACTTCTGAGGGTGGATTTTTCCCTCCAGGCGCGGAGTCAGACTGGTTAAAACCAGTGCCCTTCTGGGGGGACATTCCCAGCTCCATGTTGGGCAGCTCAGAATCACAGAATTACTGAGGCTGGAATAGACCTCCAAGATCATCAAGTCCAGCTCGTCTCTTAAGAGCCTGCGCAAGCCAACCAGACATTCGCAGCTTGAAATATTACCCAGCCATTGACCTGTTGCTGCTGCTGCCGCCGCCCTAGATCCTGTTTTTCTACCCCGAGGCACAGGTAGAGACCTCCTAAGTTGTAACTCAGAGACTGATTGTACTGGGGTGTTCTGCTGGGAGCGAATTACTTTTAAACAGAAATAGTTGGTTACCTTTAGTAACACAAAAGACAGCAGAAGTGGCTCGGTCTAAGTTACTTCCTCTTACGCTGCCTTAATACCCCATCCTTTTTGGTGTCCGTCAGCGTTGGGTGGCTGCCCTGGGGGGCTGGATTTGGCACTGGAGAACGGGTACAGCAGGGGGAAGGAGCTGCGCACGTGAGCACCGAGCGTGTGCTTTGTAACCCGCACCGAGACCCTGCCCTTTGGGAATCCTTGCCCTTGTTTGTTAATACCCTGTGAATATCCAGAGAACACATCCCCTGCTTCTCCCGTTCTGAAGACCAGGGGTGGTAGATCAGTGAGAAGCTGGCCACAACCCAGCCACGGAGGGAGGTTTTAATTCGATGCATGGCCAGGGCTTCTGTGGAGCGTATTGGAACCTGCAGAGTTTGGCGGGAGCATCAGAGCCTAAAACGAATAAAAAATCCAGTTGGGCAGTAGTCCCCGGCGAGAATGTTGCATCCAAAGCAAAAGCAAAGTCTTGGTGAACTGCAAGAAAAGGGAGGAGACGGGATTTTGGCTGGGGGAGAGGGGAGGTTCTTGCGTGGCTTCTTTCCTCTTGCGGCACACTGCTCTTTGATCCCGTGGTGTAAAGCACTTTGCCCGTTCTTCCTTCCCTGCTGCAAAAGAATTAGAAGTTTGTTCATCTTGGCAGAGGATTCCTTTCCTGAGTGATTGTATTTTGGGACTTCAGTTGTAGCACTTGAACATTTCATCATCTTCAAAGCTCTGCTGTATGAGAATCACAGCGTGTCCTGCAGGTATCCTTTGTACTGCTTTTCTCTCTCAGGTGAGCTGCTGCTGGCATTAGTCTCTCTATTTTTTTCCTCCTCTTGAACCTTTTTCTGAGCTGCTTTTCTGGTCTTATTATCCAAGCACAAATCAGGGGTGGAGTGAGCTAAAAAATATCAGCAGAAATATGGACAGGGAATCCACCCTGCTTTTTATGCGACCATTCGGTTGTATTGCAAGGTAACTTCCCAGGGGAGTTACGGGAAGTTGTCCAATGCAATAAGAGCTTGGCTACAAACTTCACCTGCACAGAGAAGCAAAAACCACCCGAGCTGTGCATATATTGCTTGTGCCAGCTGACCTGGGTGCAAACAGGTGCTTGCTGGCATTAGGCAACGTTTGCAGGGTGTATTCATTCTTTCTCTCGAGTCCTGCCGGGTTCTTGAGCACTGCTGACTTAGCTCCTTATCTTCCCCAAACCCTGAACTTCTCTCATTGCTCTTTTTAACTTAAATCCAAAGCGTTTGAGATCACTCCTGTCACAGGTGCTCACTGGGCTGCACTGGCAGTCGTGTTCTAGGCCACCGGTGATTCCTGCACAGCTCTGTCATAGGGTCACTGTCACAAACTGAACCAGCTCCACCATCTGCCGGTTGCCATTCGGTGTTTTGTTTGCTAGTGCTGCTTTCAGTTTAGAAAACTCTTCTACAGAAGAGTTTCTTTTCCCCTTTCCAATCCAAATATGTTCACACTTACAATTCATTTGGCAGAAAAGGACCTGCTGGGGTTGGTTGACAGCTGGCTGAAGATGAGCCAGTGGGTGCCCAGGTGGCCAAGAAGGCCACCAGCATCCTGGCTGTGTCAGCAGTGGTGTGGCCTGCAGGACCAGGGCGGGGATCGTCCCCCTGCACTGGGGAGGCTGCACCTCGAATCCTGGGGTCAGTTCTGGGC